>JBAJNP010014656.1:0-10749 GCA_036877545.1 Yasuhikotakia modesta | reverse complement strand
CAGTAATGAACAGATTAGGACGCGCGACTCTTACCTCGTCCGCCAGGGGGCGAGAGCGCGATGATTGAGACCCGCCGACGGGCGCGCGCCGGACAGCGCGCTCAGGAACGACGCGCACGACCCCGCCGCGTGGTTGACGCGCCGCGGAGGCGCGTGTCTGTGCGCCCGCAGCGCCCGGAGCAGCTTCTGCTGGACCCGGTGAAAGCGGAGCTCCGTGCCGTCAAAACAGCCCAGCTGCCTTCCTGCCCCGACAATCCCCGCCAGCACGCAGCAGACGACCCCACAACACAGCAAAACGTTCTGCAAACACCCATTAAACGCAATGGAAACGTTCATAAAACGACCAATTAAAGGTGCATCTGTAAAACAACCCGGTTCATCTTCTTACCCGTTTCATCTGTTCGGCAGGATTAGATCAGTAAAGTTGGACTTAAACGCAGCGGGTGCCGGTCACACGACTTGTGCGTCTCCGGCGGCGCGCTGGAGTCCATTTATACTCACCTGACGTCTCCATCATTCACCTGGGAAAATCCTGGCATATGAGGAAACAGAAATAAATATTTACTTCCGTCCTTCCTCTTTCATATTCAAAGACGCGTTATTACACTGAACACAGTCACAGAAGGTCACTTTTCTTTGTTTTTTTATACATGTATTTTTACAAACAGCCTGTTAAGTCACCCTTCTAGTTAATATTAACTAACCACTTGCCCTTTAAAACAATTTAGACTAAAATGACAAGATCTGTGTCGTTTTTTTTTCACTTTGATATGATGGTAAAAATGACTGTGGTCATGTCAGAAATAAGCAACATTTGCTTGTATATTAAGTCAGGATTCATTCTGTAATAAACATATAATGCACATATTCAAACTTTTAGTGCTGTGTGTGGGATCTATTACCTAAAATTATGTATGTTGTTGAATAACACTTGTGTTGTGCATTAGAAATGTTATTTTTTCTCATGTGATTCAACAGGAGTGTGGCGGGAGCCCCCCTGATGTTCTGAGCATGACAACAGCAAGTCATTTATTAACTAAAACAGCAGCACTCTTGGTTTGCTGGGTTGCTGTCACAAGATTAACCAAGACAAGACTAACCGCACTTCCCAAAATCACTGCATGACCAGACGCTTAACATCTCAGGAGTCCCCTAACAGCCCTCACTGGCACACATACTAGGTCTGTTTAGTGTGAAAGAAAAGGTGACTAATCACTGTAATTACTGTAGTGCATTGCATTAGCAGCACAAAGGTTGTAGGTTCGAATCCAACAGAACACAAGCAGTGATCAAGTGTGTAGCTTGAACGCACTGCAAGTCGCTGCATCTACCAAATGCGTTTGTATCTACCAAAAGTTTATAACACACACTTTGCACTGACAAAGTAAACATGTGTTTTCTGTGATTACGCAAGCCACTGATTTACAGTGTATTTTGCGTCACACTACGTCAGGAGCCTAAGTGCAATTGAACACAAATTTTGCGCATGCTTTGCATCACTCACTTTAAACTGCTGTGTAAAAGAATGAGGGTGTATTTTACCTCAGGATTAAATATTATTCAACTCGTGTGACGTGCGTCTGAGAATAAAAGAACAATGATTCATGAGCTCATGTCAATAAACTGCTGCAGTGTTATCATTCTTCTCTGCAGATAAATGCTACAAGAATGTTTCTTCAAGAACTCAAATAGAACCAACTGATAAAGATAAACACGTTCTGCAGAATCAGTGTCAGGGTAATAAATGTTTCTATGTGAGTGACATCAAGCAAAGCTTTTCATCTGCTGTGATGTTACACCGACTGAAGATGCATTAAAAGATTGTTTCTCTTTATCAAAATAGTTTATTTAGAAGCTTTGTTGTCACAAAACAGGTTTTCTATGGCAGCCTCACACTCTCAACTCAAAATAAGCGACAAATAAAAGTTCATTTGAAAAGCTGGAGTGGGGAACGATGCACATTTTTAAAAAGCAATACTTCACAGCACTGTCATTGGTTGTCTAGAATCGTACTTTAAGCAAGTGTTTGTACATGGTGTGGAACAAAGTCGGGATAAAATAAACACGAGTGGACAGAACAACACATCTGGTATATGGTGGGTGGACTCGTTCATTTCAAGCTTCTGAAAAAGCACGTCCAGAATTTATTTTCAGGAGTAAGACATCAAATGTACACATGTAAAATCAAATACAAGTCCAATTGAATAAAGCCGTCCACTGGAACATTCCCCCAAAAAACAGGAATGGGAAGAAAAAATGAGTAAGAGAAAGACAAAGAGAAAAGATTGTGGGAAGACAGACAGCCAAATATGCATCGAATGTACAGTTATCTTATAAATCTACAGTAATCTCAAATCTTCCAAAAACGAACAGTTAAACACAAACGGTGCCACTTTCTCAACTTTATCACATCGATATACAATCTACACAATGTCTCTCTGAGAGCAACACAAGCAGAAACGTATTGGTCGTCTGTCTTATCCCCACAGGACGTTATTATGTGATGGTCTGTGAGGTAAACGGTGACGTTTCTGTATTTCTAGCAAACACCGGACATCCCAAACTGCAGCGTTTTATTTCCCAGGGATTTTGGCTCTCTTGCGGGCGATGGCATCCTCCACAGCTTTCAGCTGTTTCAGCAGCTCCTCACGGCGTGACAGGGTGCTGCTCGGCTTGACTGAACCAGAACCGGAGGCAGAACCTGACCCAGCCCCAGGTGCCGGAGGTTTACCTGCAGACACGGCCACCGGACCTTTGCCAGAAGATTTAGGCGGTGGAGAAAGGGGACGCTTCCTGAAGCGAGACAAAAATAATGTTTTAAATCTTTAGTATAAGTTACACAAGGACTTTATAACAACCGTTACAAAACATCTGCTTTGTGTGAAACCCAAAATTAACAAAGAAACAAAAGCAGAAAAAACACGGGTACTTTCTCTTTGCTAAAAATAAAAGCAGAGTAATCAAAATGATGCAGTTTCTTATAAATACATTCTGTATGTTAGCATAATAAATATGAATAGATATGACTGTATGTCTATACAAACAGAACATTTTATTGGACTTTAACCCCTAATAATCCTCAAATCTCAAAAATGTCGATTCATGCACGCGTGATTTTGCTGTGTCACAAGGTAATGATGGAAATCACCACAAATTCTCCGGGATGTTCAGACAGGTGTGACTGAAGAGAAAGTGGCAGTGCTAACCTTTCTCCCTGTGGTGGAACGGGTCGAGGACCCAGACCTTTGGACCGGTCCATTCTGGGGGACAGCGGGGGTCGCCCGGCCATCCTCCTGTCTCGCCCTATGAAGAGAGATCGAACGGGATACGTGAATTACAATCACATGTTAGCTGTTTGAGGAACTGAGAGAGATTTCCGGACATCCTGTGAGGACAGATTTTAACTGTGTGTACAAACTTTTCAGCTATCAGGTTTCTGAGGGGGTATTTCTGACAGACGGTAAATGTGTTGTTTACCTCTGTCCGGTGACAGCGCCATCCTCTTACTGAGAGGTGAAGGGGGTCGTTCTTTATCAGCTGGAAAGTACCTCTTCCTGTTGCCCCTATCGGCTTGCTGCTGGTCAAACAGAAAGTCAGCGACCCATAATGCAATTCTGCAGACGTATGTCCCTCCTCTGTCCATTTACCTTGTTGAGCAGCGTGAGTTTGATGTCCTTATGAGACCCGTGTACTCCCGGGGGCCCCGTGGGGAGCGGGTGCATGAGGTGTCCCCTGTTTCCGGACCCCGATCTCGGCACGCCGGGGGCAGTTTTGGGCGGGAGTCCGGAAGGGTCGACCCGTTTCCTCTCATCTTTGAAAGGCTCGTCTTTTTTCAGGGGTTTTCCTATATGGGACACCACACAGAACAATAACATTGGCATGACAGTGTTTGTTAAACCATGTCACATGTCACAACAGTGGCTATGCTAACCGTGACGTCTGAGTGCCATTGTTCCACATACTCACTGTGACTAGACAAGAGCGCTGCGGGATCTCATTGTTTAGGAACAACAGACCCACAGTACCTTTCTCTTTGTTGGGGGCCTTGTCTCGCAGGGGACCCCTGTCCCTCCGGCCGTGGCCTGGAATGGGCGACTGGGAGCTGGCGGAGGAAACCGGACTGGCCAGGTCGGCGTACATGTCGTCGGAATCGGCGCTTCGGACCGAGCTGCTGCTGGAGGAGGCGGAGGAGACCGACGACACGCTGCTGACCGACAGAGAGCTGAGGGACAACAGACACTTCATTACACCTGACAGAATTAAATCTGACAGATTTCAGCTCAATTAAGCGCCAGTTCTTTCACTTTTAAATAAAGGCTGTGGAATAAATGAATAGTTTCCTTACAAATGAAAATCTCTTCCTTCAGCTGAAAACAATCAAAGTTATATTATAATTAATAATACTTGTAGGATGGTTTGAGGGTGTTTATCGTTTTTGAATGAGAATTTCCTTTAACGGTCAGTTTGGACTCGACCTACCGTGACTTCTGGGATCCGGATCCGGAAGCGGATGAGGAACGGGACCGTGAGCTGGAGCCGGAATAACTGCTGGCACTGCCGCTCACTGTCCGCCTGCAGGAGAATCGCAGATGCAGAACTGTTCAGTCAATCAGTTAAATAAAGTTTTATTTGAAAACCTAGTTTGGATCTAAAAGAGTGAACTCTCAAAATCACCTCAGAATCACGTCATGGGACAAAACACTGAGTAAAACTTTGCCCACTTCTAAACTGAGTTTTTAAAGCATGAAAGACTTCCAGAGAGCAGCGAGACATTTAGCTACAGGCTGCAATAATTCACGTTTAGCTGCAGTCATGCTTACACAGGACATTTTATGTGAAAAAATGAATGGATTTTCTGCTCAGAACTGAATTCTCAGAGCTTGGCAGACAAAACAGCCCAGAGATTAACAGAGCGGCGAGCGTGTCACAAATAGGAAAAAACATTTGTGCCACGTTTGATGTTTTCTCTGTCTCGTGTTCCTCTTTCACACAGTAACAACTGCGGACAAAACTTTTACAAAAGCCAGTTACTAGTAACTAGTTGAAATGCATAGAAAGCGCATTAGTGCCCAACACACTTCCTTAAAATAAAACCAGAATCCATTGTTAGCAAAACCATTTGTTTACTTTCAACAGAAGTTTTTACAAACACAATTAAAAGAAACAGTTTTTACTCTCAACATTAAAACTCCTAATAACCTGAAACGACCCACAAACTCTGATTTAAAAGTTTTACCCTGTGCGAATGTGGTCAAAACAGTGTTCTGTTAACTAGTATTCTGTTAACTAACAAACTAGGTATCTGCATCCCTAACTGAAAGAAAAGATACTTAGTAAGCATATACACATGATAGTGTCTAAAAAACAGCACTCAAAAGGCAATTTTAACTTTCTTTAATGCCAATAATCCACTTGTAATTGAGTCAATAAAATCGAGTGAAATTGTCAACAAAAGCGTCTTTATGCATCTGAGACTTTCCCTCGATTCCCACGCCGGGTATTCCACACACAGTCCTGCCAATCGCTCTCACTCTTTGTTCAAATCGTGCGGTTCTTTCCTGTACTGAAAAGCACTGGAAAGGTCAGTACAGCCACACACACGGCCGTCTGTTCAGTGCAGAATTTTGCTCCTTAGGTAAATGTTCAATATGCAAATCCGCTATACCATGCAAACACAAAACATCAAAAAACACCCACATAACGACCATCTCCAGATCTTTACTGCTACAAAATCCTGCGCTTTAAAGTCCTTAGAGGGACAGACCACCCACAAATAAAAATTATCATACCTGCGGGGTGGGTTCTGCTGTTGTCGCTCTTTCGTACGTCCTTCTCTCATGTTGGGGGTCTCTCTGGGTACGGGGGGTCTGCCGCCAAGGCGAGGGTTGGGGGGTTTGCCTGCTTCTGTGATGGACTTGGGGGTCTTTCCTGGCTGTCCGGCCATTGAGGGGCTGGGCATCATTTTAGGAGGTCCTTTCTCCCTGCGAGGAGGGGCCGGCACACCGGGCTTCAGCGGAGAGCTTCAGATGGAAAATAATCATATGCAACCTTTCATTTTGGAGACATATATTTAACCCTCCTATTACCCTATACCCTATTATTACCCTATATTACCCCACCCCATTACCCTCAATTTAAAGACCCCAGCAACTTAAATCTCCAGAATATGATTTTTACCCAAGTTTGTGTGTCAAGTACTTTGTTTATTTGTTGACTACCTAAATAGCCATTAAATAACAAGCCAAACAATGATGCCAACCATGCATTTTGAGACATTGAATGGGGTCAAACTGACCCCAAAGATAATAGGAGGGTTAATAATAAACAAACAATAAACAAAATTGTATACTTTTTTTATATGTTTTCAAATTTGTAATACTTTTAAAGCTGCAATCTGTAACGTTCGCCTCTCTACCGCCATCTCTGTTTGATATGTGAAATTGCAGGTCATGGCAATAAGGAGATTCTTGACAAATGAAAGTTATGGATTACAGCCTGTGACAACATAATGATAGGAATAAAGGTTCCAAAGGAGTCGCCCGTCAATCACACTGGGTAAGAAACTGAACTAGTATTACCGATACTAGATTAAAAACTGGTAAGGCTACATATTTTAGTATTGACATATCAATAATTGTACCTCTGACATCCTAATATCATAATTACTAATGCAAATATTAAATCTAGATTAGAAGTACGACCACAAAAACTCTCAGAACTGATGTTATGGGTCTGCATTTACCCTTTTATTGCACCTGTGAGTTGCTCCATTTTGTTCTTAACAGCGTTTCGTTGAGCTGATAGGGATGGAGAGGGAGAGGAAGAGAAAGATCTCGATCTGTGAAAACGGAAAACAAGGTGATTAATTACAGGAAACAAACATGGCACATTCCAGAAGAACTTGCACACAAATCCTGACAAGAGGAACTGGAGGTACCACTTTTGCAAAACCACAGGAAAGAGAAAAATCTCAAGTTACTCAGCAAATTGTGTCGTTTATATTTTTTTGGGGTCTTGCCTGGAGCGACTCCCGCTGAAGGAGCTGCGCTGGGAGGAGTGACTCGAGTACGAGCTCACGGACGAGGACCGAGAGCGCGACCGCGAGGAACCAGAACCCGTGAATGTGGAGGACCTGGATGAAGACCTGGAAAATTTGGAGAAACTGTTAAATCAAAGCACCACACGCAGAACCTGCAATTCATTCCAGGATGAAGCTCCTCAGAAATTCTCAGAGATCTTGTTTGGTCAGAGAAGAACGATGGAGTACCTGGAAGAATTGGAGAGAGAAACTGAAGATCCAGAAGGTCCGTGTCGCCTGCGGCCGCGTGGAGGAGTTCCCATGATACCAGGTCTTCTCCTGGGGGACTTTGACCTCCGCCAAGGGTCCTTCCACTCATCCGGCCTCTTGGGCATGGACATCATCTCTTTCTTGGGTGGAGGCTCCATTGGCCCTCTGAAAAGGAAAGCAAAGAAGGGGGAAGGAGGGATTTTAAAGATTAGTTCTTGATATCTAAAAAAGCTGCATTACAGGAACAAAAAGCACCTTCAGTAAGACTTCAAACCGTAGCACATTTTGACACCTCTTTCCTTTCAAGAAGGTTTTCATTCCCATAATCAAACAAACATCTGAAGCTTTATAACGAGAACAAAATGTTTATATAAGCAGGTGGATTTTACCACATTCTCTGCCAAAGACAACACACACTTCCTGAAGTCACCGATCAACGGCTTCTACACGGATATATTCACTCATTTCCCAAGAAACAAAACCCCAGGCTAGCCATGCAAACTGCATTTCATTACATGAAACCTTTATGTAAACAGAATGTAATGCACAGCACATCCGTAAACAACATTACACCGTTTATCTGGTTCAAACCATAATTTGCATTTACATTTATCCTTGGTAAACAAACCATCTCCATCAATCCTCAAATACTCTTTTAAAGTGTAAAGTGTAAGTCAAGTTTCAGACTTAATTTCCATGTGCAAGACAGTCTGACTGCCATTGTGGTTTAGTGTGTTTTTAAATACAGAATTGTAGCAGAGGTTAAAGACAGTATCCTTTTACAACTCTCTGGATGTTTTCCAAGTGCTTATCAGGAAGCGCCAGTTGTCAACAAGCTTTAATAATTGTTGTCACGGCTCTACATTTTTGTCCCTGTTTTTTTGTGTTGAATTAGGTCAACTGTTAGCATTTAATCAGCATGCAATCTATCTCTCTTATACATAATAATGAAACGGCTGTAATATTCAAATCATAAATACACAAATAACACAATCTCATATTTCCACATGCATCCTGCTGTCCAGACAATTAAACATGTTTGTTTTTCCAACATCTAGACGTGTAGCACCACAAAGAGGCCTAGATTTTGGCTTCTGTTCAAAGTAATGAGAACAGTTATACATTTACAGAAATCGTAAAACTGCAATTTGTAACATTTTGGGATTACAAATGAACAAAATTGAGTTACTATGCAAGAAAACAACAGATCAGTGTTCAACAGAAACTTCATTTACATCAACCCCTTATTAAACGTTGATCTATAATCATTATAAATTATATTAAGTATAGAGGTATTTAAAGGAACCTGCAATTTTAAACAGATTGTGGTAAAGATGCCGATACAAACAGACCCTCTCGTGGGTCTGGTCAAAGTCTCTGGGTATTCCAGGTCAATCGTTGCTATTTTTGGATTGTGTTGGAGTTTTTGAAAAAGTTGCTTATTAAACTTCAAGGTGTTCAACAATCGTTACATTACACCTGTATTTTACCCAGGGGCATTACACACCCTTACACTACACATGAATAATGTGAAACAGCCGGGAACTGGAATATCCATTTTGGGTGACGTAAAAATAAATAAGACCAAGGCCGGACGCTGTTGCAGAGCTTCTATAAATAGAACGTGGCGACTGAGCTATTTTTAGCCCTGGAACCAGAGCTCACCTTTAATTTCCTGTTTTGTGGAGAAAAAGGAAACAAACTCTTCCATGAAGGAAGATTTCACTGCAACAAGAAGACAAATTTCCAACAAATGAAAACATTGTAGCTTATCAAAATGTGAAAACACGCTTTTCAAGCCGATAAGTCTATTTCATTAAAACAGCACATCCTTTCAAATCACCAAACCTGACAGGTGAAACAAAACATTTCAGCGATCAAATCAAGCATGCATGTCACATTAGGGTAGGAGAATGACAGACAATGTCATTTAACTTTAAAAAGGAGATTAAAAAACAAGTAAAACCAATAAACCTAACAGAAAAAAACAACATTTTTACAACTAAAAAACTTGTTTAAACTTCATCACTGCATGTGTCTAAAGGGCATTGCATCAATACCAGCGCTTTGAACTTTTGACATCACGTGATGCAATTTACCTCATTGTCACAGAATGAATCATAAAGTGAGGGATCTCTAGATGATAAAACTCATGGCTGTATCAAGTTTTGAGTTAAAACACTGAGAAATACTTACACTGTAAAAATAATTTTAAAATGATTGCATCAGTAAAAATGCATTTGCTTTGGTATGGGTAACAAAACCGGTACCAAACCGACCCGGAGCTAAATTATGAAGACCGGAAGACCAAAAAACTCCAGCCTTATCGATCCTGCGTGTGGTGCTGAAGACATTCATGCATATAATACACATTATTGCTACATGAACATTAACTAGCCATTTCAAATTTGCAGTTAAAACGTTCATCTCTGATGTATTCTTGTTCTGATGTATCCTAGTTCAGAGGAGACCCACAGTTTACTGTACGTAACAAATAAAATACACACACAAATGTTCATTATTCAAACATTATTCAAAAGTGGACTCATTGTTTGTTTATGGAGGTAAATAAATGCATTCACACATTTCCATGAACTTCATTCTTCACTTCAGTTGCATGAGAACTTCTCTAAAAATAGCATGCGTGCTATTTCTGTTTGCACATTTCTGATTACAGATGTTGGAAAAGATTTGGTATGTCACCTTCAGACGACAGTGATAGAATCATGACAGCTTTTCACGCCTTTAACCTTTGTTTAACTTGCAACGAACTCCACTAAACCTGCAAGCCACCATGACACAACTTTCTTTAGAGGAAATTTAAAGTCCTGTGCTAAATTCAGACTCGGTGTAACAGAGCGTGAGGACAACAGCCTGACAAAAGAAATGGTGCTGATGTTGTAACAAAGGTGAAGAAAAAAAAGTATGCAAATTTCGAAAAATTCCCCACAGCAGAATTTTTCTTCAAGTTCTTTCATTTCTAATTATTAGTTTCATTACAAAGGGATAAAACCAATTTTCAAGGGGAAATCTTTATATTCTTGCAGGAAAAGATAATCAGTATAAATTCTGGTCCACACTGCTACTGGTTCTGGATCAGTGCTGCTTAAATAAACAGAAACATGCTCTCTTACAGACGTGTAGAAACCACAAAATAAAGATTTCGTAATTAAATCTGCAATCTATAACTTTTGCTTCTCTGCTTCCACCTCTGTTTCCACTTGAATTACAGGTTACTTAGATCAAATGAAGCCAAACTCCAACCAAACAGCTGAAATTATAAATCATTATTAACTTTTGTTCTGAACACTAATCTGTTATGTACTTGCACAATTATTACATTTATTTTTAACCAAAAGTTACAGCTGCAGATTTAATTACCCAAGCAAATCCGTCACATTATAAACGTTCCTAATGATCAAACTAATTCAACTGTATCTGTATTAAAACAATACAGCAGA
>JBAJNP010014655.1:0-10750 GCA_036877545.1 Yasuhikotakia modesta | reverse complement strand
AATTCGCTCTTTCGATTAAATAATATCGCAGGTCACTTTATTGCTACTGTAAAGCTGTCGTGGTTTCAGATGTGACAGATAAACTATATAATGTAATACGGGGGACGGGGCTTCAACACTTCTACAGCCCAGCTGAAAGGACTCGGTTCGACCCGGTTTCCCTGCATAATTCACAGAGGCTGGCCTCCATTCATGGCTGTTTTAAACAGGTCATGAGGACGAAAAGGAAAGAGGCCCTTCACAGCTGGTCTCAGTGAAAAAAGTCTTTATAAACTCTGAATGAGAGCGGACTCTTTCACTTGTCTTTTAAAAGTAGTAAAAGCTTAAATGGGTTCACATGAACTAGAGTTTTAGTGACTCCATAACAGAGCAGTTTCTCTACACACCAGAAAATTGAGAATAAGAGAAAAACCGTCAGAGTTTAAGAAGAGATAAAACAATGTTTTTAATATAAAACATATAAAAGCTTAAAAACAACTGTTTGATTTTTACAATCTGAGGAAATCGATTTCTTCAGATAACAGGTGGATGTCAAGCAGTGATGAAGTCATTTTAACAAACTATGATATCTTCTGTATATATTAAGTGTTCCACATTATTACAGAACTCCAGTTTATTTCAGCTATTAACTGAGACCACATGAAAGTTTTATAATTCAGTGTAAACAGAAAGTCTAATGTAACTTTAAACAGTTATGCTACAGCAGACACCAAAAACGTAACGTTCCTAAGATAGAAAGTTTTCATGTCAACAGCTTGAATATCTGCATGCATCTCCATCCATAATTCCTTTGGCCTTTAAAACAGCAAAGCGCTTCAGCCACAAAACAACATCTTTAAAAAGTGTAATTTTCTGGTTTCAGAGTGACAAGCGAAACACTTGTGTTGTTTGTTTGTCTCAGGACTGAATGGCCTGACATTAGACTGGCATGTGCAGAAGGATTTTGTACGTCTTTAAATCTCACATACAGATGACAAGCTCCTCTCAGCCACCACTACAAACGCTCTGCCAGCTACCAGCCAGATAAAACTCAAATTTGATTACATGTGCCCTCTGGCTCTGTGTCGGGGACAAAGAGAGTGAATGTGCCCAGCATGAGTGATGTCGGTCCCCCTGCGCTAGGACATGCCTGTTTACTGCAGCACAACTCAAACGTTTCATGAAATGAAGTCTAAATTTGGTGACATCGCCACCTATTGGTGAAAACCTGTTACCCATATCATGCTATTGTAAGTGCTTTCAGACGTTTTCACGTCTTTTCTTAAACTATATATCAGTGGTGTCCACAAATATTTCTTTGTATTGACTGTGCTGCCATATTTCTGTTTCGAGTCTGACACAGAGATTTTAGGGTAATAACCCGAACCCAGCGTCGGGTGGCGCTTTCGTTTCCTCCTGCGCATGCGCGGCGTAAGATCGGTTTGGGGGCGTGGATAAAGCGCGTCACGTTCTCCACCGTTCTCATTGGCCGAATGAGAGGTTCTCCGCCGTTCTCATTGGCCGAATGAGAGGTTCTCCGCCGTTCTCATTGGCCGAATGAGAGGTTCTCCGCCGTTCTCATTGGCCGAATAAGAGGTTCTCCGCCGTTCTCATTGGCCGAAGGAGGGACAGGTTGCGCGAAAGTTTAGTGAGATGGAGCAGCGAGGTATTCACAAACATTTGCGCTTGTCCTCTACGTGCTGCAGGCTGGTCGTCTCTATTGCCACGAAGGGACGTTCCGTCATGTGAGTATGACACAGTCATGACGTAACACGTTAAAGGGTTAAGACAGAGGAGAGCACGTGTGATAGATCAGCTATGTTGAAACATATCATAAGGCGTTTAATAAACTCACATCACTGTCTTTATTACAGTCGCAACGCCTCCGGGCAGCTGTTTATTTTTTATAATACAAAGAAGGCCAGAAGAAACTATTTTTTATTAAAAAGTCATTAATTAAAATAAAAATGTTTGCTAATGTAACAATATTTTGGTTTTCTGAGCTCAAACAAATAAACATCTTTTCCACAAGGTGCTCCAGATGTCGCGCATGCGCACGGACTAGCACAGGCTGCTCCTGGAGGTTTCTTTGGTTAAATAAACGTATTTGGTTTCTTAAATAATAATAAAATGTCAGTCTTATTATTTTTAATTATAAAAACCTTAATCTTTAAAACGAAGTCTTACACGTTTTTATTTTTAATTATCTTTCACATCCTATATTTTTAATTAGTCTCTTTTCACTTGACAATGTAAATGCAGTAAAACAGAAGATGTACGAACCTCTGTGATGAATGACTGCTACGTTTTATTGTGCTTCACCTGCAACCACACCGCTGTCTCTGTTTAAGCTCGTTCACAAACGTTCACTAGGGGTCACTATTGTACAGTAGTATGAAACTAGCGTTACTATCTAATGTGTCTGGAAATGTTAATTTCATGTACCATAGTATTGACCATAGACATTCTGACTAGCATAGTGTACAGTCCCTCAGTGTCACAGTATTGTTATTACCTGTTTTTATGCTACACAAAGTTCAGCGTATGAATGAGATCATGAAACCTCAGAGCAGGTCTCACCAGCATGTGGAAGAACAATCGCATCATTCAGCAGCGCAGAAGCACCATCAGTCACTGGTGGTGATGTGTTACAGGTGAGCTGATGTCAAAGCACAGTGTCAGCCTTTTTTCACCGCTAAACTGCAGTCTTATTTTGCTTTTGTTTCTAAAAACACAAACAGGAAAGGGGAAAACTGGGACATTATTGAAGTATATTTACAGCGCTCTCATTCTCTTTCCAAAGTTTCTGCTTCTGTTCGTAGGGTCTCTGGCGTCTGTTGTCTGCTTTTCCAGCCCCAGATTCTGTTGGAATAATTTTGTTTTTCTAGTGACACTTTAGGAAACGTCTGTTCATGAGAATGACAGTGTTGTGTTTCATGAGCGCTATTCCCATCAGACAAAACATCAATATATGAACCCAGGCACACTGTACAAGCAGTAATGAGGGACTGCATCCTAAATCCTCCATAAAAATCCTTTAAGGCATTTACGGCCTTATGGAGAGAGCCAGGCAGTTGTCATAATGTTTTTATTATTATTGTGGAGGCGTTTGATGCGTATATAGTAACACATGCACACGATGCCCTTTGAATTGCTGTCAATCTGAAACTCCCCAGACCATTGTGTATGAGTTAAACAAATATATGAGAAACTTGCAATAAATTCCTCCAGAGTTCTGAGGTCTATTTACGTTTCTCAACACAGCAGCTGTAATATCAGAAGTGATATTACATTCTCACTGCTCTGAAGCTGAGGTAGATGTCCAATGACACTTTTTATTGGTACTCAATGAAAGGCCTGTTTGGTTGTGTTCCTGCACTTATGAAGGGATGTAATGTTTCACAGACTCTGTAATAAAGGCTTGGTTTGAGGGACGATGAGCTGGTGTTTAAGTAGTTTCTTCCCTGTTCCATTCAGATGTGAGCACTGAAGAGAAAAACCAGTTCACACCATTTCTGATTTCACACCACACGTGTGTAAACTGCAGTTACTAGAGTTAGTGTAGGGGATAGAATATATATGTGTGTGGGAAACAATGGGATTCTCAAATTCAATTGCTGCATTTTAATACAGAGTAAAGAAAAATAAACAGCGCAACACTGTGATTCAGTGACTCAAACTAAAGATTCTGTTTTATCTCATGTGCACAGATTCATGGACAGCCGGCGTGCCACCAGAGGGTCTCTCTCTCTCTCTCTCTCTCTCTCTCTCTCTCTCTCTCTCTCTCTCTCTGTCTCGCACGCTCTCTCTCTCTCTCTCTCTCTCTCTCTCTCTCTCTCTCTCTGTCTCGCACGCTCTCTCGCCCTCTTTTAAGCAGAGGCTGGCGGCTCACGGACGGATCTGCAGTCGATGCGCTGCGGTGCGCAGTAACCACCTGTGCAGTTGTGTGTTGGGAGAATTCACGGCTCGTCTCATCCTGTGGGGATGTTTAAATGAGGAGGAACAGCCCTGCTTCCCTGTGACTGTGTTTGTGAATCTGGCACAACATGGACTAATTGTGTTGATCATGATGGGATTCCTGCAGCTGTTTCTTGGATTATTTTGCGTGGCGGCAGGTGGGCTGAGATTCCAGCTTTAACAATGAATGTACATGTGTGTTGTGTTGTGGTGTGTTGTGTTGTGGTGTAGGGGTATGTTCACACTTCTCTGCTCTTTCACAATGTGATGACACAAATCGTTTTACTATCTGAGATTTAATGTGACGTTTATTATGTTAGTGTGTAATATAAAGGCTACAGGTTTGCCATAATCATATAACTCCTGTAAATACATTTTTTTACATACAAAATACATGCATTATATTGAAAATGACATGAAGGATTGTGTCATTTTAAATCCAGTATTAATGCAGTAATTGCATCAGAGTTGAAAGACTTAATCTCAGTAGATCTCGGTTCTGTGTGTAATGCGCTGTCGTTGTGATTGCGCTGAAGCCGCTGCATACGGAGTGGATCCAGCGCTTCGGATCGGTGTGTTCCAGGAGTTCAGCCCGGCTGGAGGTTTTGCTGGAGTGACACAGGTTCAAGGCTTCCATGACGACACCAGAGCTTTCCTGTTCCAAGGTAAAACATCTCAACACGTCTACAGCTTCTGCAGCTAGTGTTCCTGAGATCTGCACATCTGTATTATGTTCATGTTCATTATTATACGTGCTGTTAGTGTCATACACCAGTACATTATCTAGAGCAGGAAAGTTTTGATAGCACACACTTGGAAGGGATGTTTTGATGAATTATTGCACATATTAAAATGGTAAGCATGCACTTTAATTACAGTCTTTAATTGTAAGTTCAGACAGGTTTCAGCATGGACTGGTGATGCATCATATTTATGACAGTATGAAAATCTCGATTTTTGTTGAGCATTTGCATTGGATTTTGGGCTGTATTTATTATTTAATCTTAGTTTACACATACAATCAATGTAGCTCCAAAAAAACCCCAGACACATTCATCCAACGGTTGCAGTGAAGTGATGGAGAAGAGCAGAACTCTGATGTTCTGCGTTTGGTTTCTCCTCTGTGGACTGAACAGAGTCTCTTTAGAAACAAAGAGTTGTGTCTCTTTATGGAAACAAGTTGGAAAATAATGGGACACATCATGAGATGAATCCTCTGACAGTTGATTGATCTGTTAAACTGTGTGTACAGTTTATCTACAGTGAATTCTGCTGTTGACAAATAATGATCTTTGTAGAAACTGCATGATGATGCAACAAGTCGCAAGGTTTGGACATAGTAAGTTGAGCAATTGAGAGTTACAGTTTCTGAAACCTTGACACTGTGGTGAGGAACAACTCAAAAGGATGATTGTGTAACATTGAACTCTTCTGCATGGTGCAGTTTACAGTGATGCAATAAGAAGTTTGTTAAGTCTTAATTCATAATAATTCAAGATAAAAGGTTTTCTGCGGTTTATGATTTTACTGCTCTAAATTACAGCTCACAGTGGCATCATTTCAGTCATTAAATGGTGTGTTTCTTGATAGAGTGAAGATACGCTGTACGTGACACTGGGCAGCAGCGTAAGATCTGCCCCCCGCAGGCTGTACTGTCCTCTCCTAATTAGACAGCAGTGCATTCATGCGGTTGGATGAAGGTCTGGACCAGCGATGGTTCCTCAGATAAATCTGGATGGATGTTTGGGTGTGTATGTTGTCGTGTGAGATTATCCGTCCTGCTTTATGAATGTGATTTTAATGGCTGATGAATGTGACGGCAGAATATTGTGATTTGACTGGCTCAGGAATAATGTTCAGGACTGAGAAAGTACACGGCATCACCTGAGAGTTTATGATGGTAGAATCTCAGATGGTTCTAAGACAGTAAAGTATGGAGCTGTAATTCAAGAGAAATGTTTGTTGAGATAACTGAAGCGTGAGACTTCAGCTGAAATCTCCATTTTTTCTCCTACAGTAGATTTGAGTTGATTTAACTGTAGTTCTTTGACCCTTTCAAGACTTGGGCTCTGTGAGCAGAGGGGATGTGTGGTCCCACAGCTGTCAGAGAGACAGAACCGAACCGCAGACGGGTCACGGGTGTCCCAGATGAGCAGAAGGTGACCTTCACCAGAGACTGAGTGTGTGTGACAGCGCTGACATCTGCTGTCAGACATTCTAGAAAGATCTTCTGCCTTCATCACTAATGCATGAAAAATCTCACAGGAGGTTTCGGTCCCTTTCGGACCTTTCTAAACCACAGGCAACTAGTTGATGTTCAGTTGTAATGTAAACCTCAATTGTAAGTCGCTTTGGATAAAAGCGTCTAAATGAATAGATGTAATAAATGCTAAATTAATAAATGTAAAATGTAAATGCTACATTGTGGCAGTTACAGAGTTGGTTCACTCAAAAATAAAAAACACCATTCGGACATCCGGCCTCCTTTCATAAAGAGACACATTTCACTGTTCAATAAATTCTCATTGGATACAGTAAATCTCGCTGTACATCCTGGTAAAATCCTGTTTCACCTGTTTCAAGCAGTGAAAATAAAATCTGTTTCATGTTCAGCGTAGGTGTGAAACACGATGCACAGGTGTGTGTAAATGTTTGAGATGCCATTGAATGAATGTTAAGACCATTTCAATTAGATTTAAACTGGTGATAGAATTTACACAGTTGTTTGGTCATGACAGTAATTTATCTGAAAGAAAACTAACCGCATGAGGTGACTGTTTATACAAACCATTTTTAAAGCAGCCCTTAAGGCAACGTTGCAGACGCGATGCATGCGTATGTTGCATTATGGATTGCGTGTGATGCATTTCAGAATGCAGTGTTGTGTGAAATAGAGCTGCATGGCTAGAAATGTCTCAGTCTACGTACTTGCAAGGAGGGTCTTGTGCTAAAAATATCTTAAGGTTCACTCCAACTTGATTCTTGCATCTATTTTTAGGGACTGCAGATCATTTTGTCTGTTTATGGCTCTCAGCCAGGTGTGTGGAGAAAACAGCAGTATTAAAATACAGGGAGATGTCAAATTGGGAGTCTGGTTACCCGCCGACCGTTCCCATGCATCTGAGCACAGTTCTTTGTTCTAAAGCATTGAATCTGTCCTGAGGAGAAGATTAAACCCAGAGCTTTAATTTTCATGTGAGACCTTCTGAGATTCGCTTTTTCTTTTATTCATGATTTTTTTGGATAATGCAGAGCAGAGATTATTTTCATCCATAACAGCTGAATGTTATGATAAGCACATTAAATACAAATCAAAGCTGTGTCCCAAACCAGGAAAATGTACCTTGATCACTAAAATGCTTCATGGTGTTTGATTTTGGATGGCATATATGTCCTTTCCTGTCTGCGATATCCCACAATCCCCTGTGTTCAGTTCAGTGGCTGATTGAAACTGAACTGCTGGCTCCATTGAAGGAAGCAGGTAAATTTATAAATGTCCATATTTCTCAGCCGATAAATCAACGTGTACAGAGAATTAACATTAGTCATTAAACACGTAAACATGTAATGGCATGTATTTTAGCACGATTTTACTGCAAAATAGACCTTTTGAAGGACTCATCTCTTGTTTATTAAATTAGACATGAATCTCAATTTGAGTCTTGAAATTGCCAGAATGTTGTTGTATGAGAAAGATCTTCATCAAGGTTTTTGGAAAATGTTCCTTATTTGTTCCATTGATCAGTGATTTTCAGTGATTTTCTCATTTTTGAGTGAAGCGCTTCTCGGTTTCAAACACGGCCCAGATGTCTCTCTGCTGCTGGGAGAAATCAGCACTACATCACTTTAAAGATTTACCTCTGCTCTTCTCACATTAGATCAGAGTGTCCTCTGTGTCCTGCAGAGGAACTATCGATTCAAACCCACTGCGGCTGACCTACTGAGGAAAGGATCAACATCCCTCCGAGGCGGGTGTGGTCGAGGGGTTGGAGACATATGTGGAAGGCTGTTTCTATGGAGATGCTCGGTTTGGCAGAGGATACCCCGATCATCACAAACCCTGTTGAGTTGTGAGTGATAAAAGCCCCTCTCATCGGGCTTGAGAGGGTTCCAGCGAGACGCAATGACCCTGCTGAGAGTTAAAGGGCCGCTGTGGGGAAGTAAAACTCAGCGCTCTCTGTTACTAGGATTCAGAGAATCAACTGCGGTCATGCTACATTTACATTACATTAATTCATTTGGCAGACGCTTTTATCCAAAAATAAAAAGGTACACATATTTTTATCAGGACTTGCCTTCCCCTGGGATCGAACCCACAACCTTTGCGGTGTTAACGCAATGCTCTACCAGTTGAGCTAACAGGAAGGCTATGCTGGATGCTGTACTGTTCAAAATACTGTTCAAAATACAGAAACATTTGACTGTTAATGGAAAGTTGTGAAGAGCAACTCAACTGTGATTAAAGTCACAGCAACTGCTTGCTGTGTGGAGGGTTTGTTCATCAGGAGCTGCCGTCTGAAGATTGTAAGTATGTCACCGACTCCCTCTGCAGTGTCTGTCATGAGATTCTGATCATTTATTGATGCTTCCGCCGGACACGTGTTTGGGGGCCGTATGCTGTACAAACACACTAATTGCTCTCTTTCTCCTTTCTGCAGATGTTGGAATGAGTGTGTCGTGTATCTGTCAGACAGGAGATTATTAATATACGTTCCTATTATCAGAGTTTGTGCAGCACTCTTAACTGTACAGAGACAACACTGGCACAGACGATGTGTTACTGCATTGTTGTGATTCTGCTGTCAGTCAGATGTTTGTTCGTAGCTGAGACGGCTGAGACTGTAACTCTTCACGTTGAGCAGTAATGATTGTCCTGTCGCAGGTTCGTCCCGCAGCGTCCGGGTCCCAGATGATGCTGCAGGCCGCATGCTGCAGAAACTGCGAGGAAAGAGTGAGTTCACCATCGCTGCGAGCCTCAAACAAGAGAAACTCAATTCTGGAGTTATTCTGTCCATTCATCACGGCGAGCGCAGGTGAGATCACACACTCACACATTTATGTTGTGTACACAAATGTTCATTTTACAGTTGGGTTAGTGGGAAATAACACATTTAAACTGGTGTGTATTTACATTAAATTACATTCATGGCTTATTAATGCCCTTTATATTTGTTTGTGTTGAACGATACAGACCTGTTTGTTATTTATACATTATCACTGGTTCTGTTTTATTTCTTTTCCCTAATTATGTGGATGGTGGCATTTTATTTGTGTTTAGAGTTTGACCTCCTGCTGTCTGCAGGAACAAACCTAAGATTCGTTCTGCGAGACACTCGGGTTATGGAGTGTTTGTTCAGAGGCTTTTTGCTTCAGCTTTCTAAATATAATGTAGCGTGAGAGAATTAGGAGGAGGCAGATGTCCCCAGAGACGCTCGGGTCCGTTCATTCAGCCTCATTTCTGCAGTTTGACTGGCGGGCTGCAGCCTGTTCAGTCTCTGCTAGCATGTTGTTTTCCTGTCATTAACTTCCTGTCTGTGCTGTGGTCACAACTGCACATCCCTGAAGACTGATTACAAGTTTTTCCTCTCCAGGTTAAAACTAAGAGCTCCACTCAGCAGAAATGATGAAAAGTCCCTCTTCCTCCTGAGGAAGACTATTTAAACACCTTCACTGCAGCCCTTGCAGAATCTTAATATAAAGTTACTGAGAAACTGCAGCTGTACAGGAAACTCAGTTTTAACTGCGTTACTGTCGGTGCTGAGAAGAAACTGAACAACACTGCAGAAAACGAGCCAGAAACAGATGTTTTGTTCCTGTAATGATGTTCTTACCCAGAACATGTTTTAACAATTATCAATAGTTATCATTAGTAACACTTTTCTGTTTGCCTATCAGATCCAATACATCCAGTTTTGTTTTGGTGCAGAAATACAGTGTTGTGTCGCCACTTGATGTGTGATGTTAAATCTGCACCCTGAAGCAGAACCGGTTCTGATTCTCCAACCCAAGACACTGAACTTCACGCCTGTGACCTTGATCAAGATTCAGACTGAAGCTCCTCACAGAATCTAGTCTTTTATTGGAGGTAATTTGGAGACGGAAGCGTTTCGGAGTCTTTCAGAGGATCTTTCAGCGTTTGAGCAGATAGTCTCCTCACAGCCGCCGGTGTCTGTTACAACAGTAAAGACAAGAAGCGTAGCTGCTGAGCTATAATTGTGAAGTCAGAGCATAATAGAGGCTTCATGAAAGATGTCAGTTGTGTGTGGAGTCAATGAAGCAGACGGGCAGATACTGGCTGAGACTCTGCAGCCCGACTGAAGCGCGAGAAAAAAACTCATTATGCTTGTGTTTGTAGATAAACCAAAACCTGCACGTCTCTAATTGACTTCTCTGAAAAATGCCTCAAGTGTGAGGAGTTTCCTGAAAATGGAGGAAACTGTCAAAGAAGGGCTGATGACACCATTGGCAGGTTTTCTGTTCATCTCAGCACATTGTGTTTCCTGCGACACGACGCAGTAAAAGATGCTGGAGCTGTGAGTTTACAGTGTGAAACGCTTGTGATACAGTCGACATTAAGAGAAATATCTTTTCATTCATTACAAATCCTCCTCAAAACTTTTCTTGTTTTTTATTACTACTGTCAGTGGATTAAAATGTGTTTGAATGAATTATAATATGCTGTTGATTAATCAATTCATTTGAAGTAGTAACAGAGATGATTTTACAGACATGTAATGTGTGAGGTAACTGAGAGATGATTTTACAGACATGTAATGTGTGAGGTAACTGAGAGATGATTTTACAGACATGTAAT
>JBAJNP010014654.1:0-10750 GCA_036877545.1 Yasuhikotakia modesta | reverse complement strand
CCGCATGTCACATGTGCTTCGTGGGAAGAACCGGCGCATCATCTGCTGCGAGTCGGACCTGGAGGAGGATGCTGCGGCAAGCGATTCACAGAGGGCTGAAAGCTGCTTTCTACTGGCTGGGGTTGTTCGTCAGCAGGCATCCTGTCTTCTTCCTCACCGTCCCCGCGGTTCTCACCATCATCTTCGGATCCACGGTGCTGAGCAGGTTCGAGCCCGAGACGGACCTGGAGATACTGGTGGCCCCGACGCACAGCCTGGCGAAGATCGAGCGGAGCCTCGCCAACAGCCTCTTCCCCATCGACCAGTCCAAACACAAGCTGTACTCGGACCTGCACACCCCCGGCAGATATGGACGACTCATCCTGCTGGCCAGATCCGGCGGGAACATCCTGGAAGTTGCCGAGCAGGTTCTCCAAGTGCACAAGAAGATCTTGGACATGCGCGTCAATTATAAAGGCTTCAATTACACTTTCGCGCATCTGTGCGTCCTGAGGCACCGGGACAAGCGATGCCTGCTGGACGACATTATCACCATATTTGAAGATATTCGCTCGGCTGTTTTATCTAACAGCACTTTCTCCAAGGTCCCCGTGAGCTACCCGAACACCACGTTAAAGGTACGTTTGTTGTCTTTGTGTCACCGACAGACCCGCGTTTTGGGCATCGTAGGGTCGTTTGGATCGAGTGCTTGTGAAAGACCCTTTACGGGGGGTTAATGGTGAAACTGCACAGGGGTCTCGGTACATTGCGACGCTTGCTTAACCTCCCGACAACAGTTGTGACGCTCGCATCGCGGCGCGTCGCGCGTTGCACCGGGTAACTCGCGATTACGAGCGTGCAGCCGGTGTGGCCGGTCCGGCATTGCTGCATGTAAAACTTGAATGTTTGTTGATGTTATATGAACGTTTTGGAGACGATCCTGGTTGGTTCACACACACACACACACACACACACACACACAGTTTAAAGGACATACCTTTGTGTGCGCGCGTGTGTGCGCGCGCGCTCGTGCATGCGTGCGTGTGGCCAATTGCACAATTGTTGAAGCTCGACTGAACTGAAACACTGCATGTTGCATGAAACATTTCAGCCAAGCTACCAAAACACTGCAATACTGACAACAGACTGAATGCAAATCATTATATCAGACCAGACAGCATCATTGTCTTCCACAGCTTACGTCATCGGGAGTAAGAGCAGGATGTGTGAGGAAGGATGAAGGCAGACCTCATTCATGTCTCCGGATTCAGGAGCGCAGGGCTGAGATGTTGTACATCTGTACAGTATGATGAAATGTGTGTCTGTCCCTGATTCTGCATCGTCTCAGAACTGATGTCATTCAGCAGCAAACATCTTCCAGCCTCACGCTGCGGGTTAATGTCGTTTTGCTTGTTTCGTCTGTGTGACATTTAGTTTAAGTGATACTAGGATCACACTGATCTTTGCTTGGCGTGATTGAGTTTAGACTAGATGGCCTGCATCCAGCTAACAGGGAACATTCTTAGAACATTGGATAACGTTCAGTAAACGTTGAAGGATTTTCCTGCAGTAACATCAGAAGATTATTTTTATGTTACATATATTGTTACACAACGTTACATATATTCTTAAGTTGTTAGCTGAACGTTTTAGAAAGTTTACAGAATTGTTCATATGTAACAGCTTGAACAGCAAATTGGTTTTAAGTATTTTTTGTGATTTTGCTGCCTTTGAATCAAACGTCTTTTATTTCCATAAACAGCTCAAATCACTCATTTGTTGACTTTAAAATTCCTGTTTTCCCAAATGTACCAATTATGTTATTCAACATGTTTTTGATTTTCTCAGATATTAAAGCGCCCTTGTCAGATTGTGTTTCTCTTAATGAACGAGCTAAAATTCAGCTGCAGTCTTTATATGATTAACAATAACCAGAAAGCAAAAATATCACATATCAGTCTTTATCACAATCTAAAGAAGTTTATAATAATGATTTATAATTTCAGCTGTTCTGATTTTCCAAGAAACGTAATTTGACTTTATTTGACTTTGACGTGTAAAGAAAACACGTACCATAACCTGAAATGTTATGATTTAAGCAGAGATGGTGGTGAACAGCTTTAAGCTTTAATAACGCTTGTTTCTCCTCAGGATGGCCGGGTGTCCTTCATCGCCCATCAGCTGGGGGGCGTGTCTCTGTCTGCCAACAGCCGCGACCAACAGGTCAAATTCGCCCGTGCCGTCCAGATCACCTACTACCTCCGCAACCTGGGCCCGGCGGTGCAGGACACCATCGCTGAGCGCTGGGAGACTGAGTTCTGTAAGCTGGCCCACCAGCTGGCCACGGACAGCCAGGAGCTCCACGTTCAGTCGCTCACGTCCTTCAGCTTGTGGCGGGACTTCCACACGACGGGCGTGTTGGCCAAGAGCGAGGTTCTGGTCAGCCTGGTGCTGGTTCTGCTGGCAGCCACCATCTCCAGCTCCATGCGGGACTGCCTGCGAGGGAAGCCCTTCCTGGGGCTGCTGGGAGTTCTGACCATCTGCATCGCCAACGTGACGGCGGCCGGGATCTTCTTCATCTCAGATGGGAAGTTTAACTCTACGCTGCTCGGAATTCCCTTTTTCGCCATGGGTGAGTGTGCGGAGGCCGCGGGCGATCGAATGTGGTCTTACAGTAATTGCTTTGGGGGTGTAATTATTTTCCATCGGGGTCAGCGAGAGGGAAGATCTCTGATACAGCGAATAGACCTGCGGGATAATTGTGGTACAATGAAATATCTTTTGTCTGGAATTCTGCGGGGGAGAAATGTCAGTTTAGCATGAATATAAATTAGCGCTGCATTAATATAAGCTGTGATCTGATTGGTGGTTTGCCGTCAGTGTGTTGCTTATGATAAAGATACCAGGGCGTCTTAATAGGTTCTTGTTTCTTACACAGAATAGTGTTGTGGTGCGGTAAGAAATGTGTTGGATTTTGTTTGATATCTTGCAGATGTCCACTAACTTCCTGTCACAACAGAACATCTGACGTTGAGCTAAATGCTTGTATGTCATTTTCATAGTAATGAAAGAGTGATTTTTTTTTTAGCTTGTGAAAACCTGTCACTGAACTGATAATTACAGCCTGAAACTGACGCACAACGTGAGGGAATATTTTAGACTAGTTTTACGTTTTAAAGGACTCAGTTTTTGAACAACATGGAACAGTCATTAGTTTCCTGCAGTTCTGTGTTGGGTCTGACTGTTATTTTGTTGGACCCCGGGCCCAGAATCTTGCGAGCTAAAACAAACGTGGAAATTTAACGAACTCTGATCCAACACATCCAGCAGGTGTGAAAAACACCCTCAGATTTCACACCTGTCGCGGTTGCATGCGATGCCCTCAGGTGACGACTGTCGCAGCCCCTCGGCTGAGAGGAATTAATTAGCTCCCAATTTAAAACGTGTAGATTTGTTTGCTCCTGTGGTGGTAGATTTGTGATTCTCTCAAAACACAGATATTCAGGGAGCACCAGCATTATTACAGCCTGCAGAGACGTTCTGCATGCAGCGTTCCTGCTCTCAGGAAACTGGAAACAAGCGCAGTTGGCTTTTGTTGAAGTGCAACAGAAAGAAAAACGAAACTGTTCTTTACTGGCGTCATAATTTGGGAAGATATTGGAGCCTGTTTTTGTTTACAGTGTCACTACCCAGCTAACAATTTTAAGTTGTTAGAACGTTTCCCTAACATTTTCAGTAGTAACCAAAACGTTCAATGTGTTATGTTTTTACTTGTTATAGACATTATTTCTTGGTTATAGGAACATTGTTTAAACATTTTTTTTATTCTGTAACATTCGCTAACATTTTTAAAACGCTCCACTAACAACCAAAGAATAATTTTATTGATATAAAAATTCTGCTAATATTCCTGCAAGATCTAAGCTGAGAGCTTTTCTGAGAACGTTCTGAGAATGTTCTCTGTTAGCTGTGTTATTGCAGGGCTAGCGTAGCATGAAAGATGAATAGGTTTTTGAACAGGACTTGTGATTTACTCTGCATTTGAGTTTCACAGGAAGGACAGTCTGGAAAAATAGATTTTGTCCCGCCAGGAAAGATGAATGGCTGTGCTGTACAGCACCGAGCACAATGCCCCGCTGTCTCCCGGGACTCAGGGTGGTTCTGTTGGGTCGGTGAACTGTCTGACCTGCGCTGGGTGTTGCGGAAAGCTGCAGAACGTAAAGTGTGTTTGATAGAATGATGTGGTGGTATAATCTTCTGAATGCATTTGGGTTTATGGAGTTTTTAAGCATATGTGCTGCACATTATAGACTGTAGCAATATTTAAAGGCAACAGCGGAATAGTTGCAAAATAATTCTGTCTTTATTTGTGTGGAAAAGAATATTTATGCAGCTTTTTTGCATGCAACCACAATTCATAGTGAATGTGTTTGTCAAGCTCTAAAACAAACAAACATACCATAAACACATTAATTCAGTCCATGCGACTGGTGAACTGTATGTAACTATACAAAAATTAATCACAAAAATGCACCTTTTGTGTTTCAAGAAGAAGCAACTAGGGCAGACATGAGAGTAAATAATGACAGAAGTGATGTTTTTGGGCTGAACTCCTGCTTTAAAGGTTTTGGCAGAAGATGGATTCTCTGTGGAAGAAACGTTCAACTCTGTTGTGTGAGACAATAAATGAAGCGCTTCGGTCTATAGCTTCAGTTTCTGTTTAGAGGTTATTTTTATTCAGACTCATGCAGCAAGGGGCCTATTTATAGACAGACATGCTTCCTGACACACGGCTGACTGGCCCAATGCTTTGTTCCTTTTGGACAAATGACAGGAGCTCAAATCAATGTCAGATTACTCACTCACCCCGACCCAAGTGCACAAAGACTCCTTTGTGTTGTCCTGATTTATTTAGAATTTGATCAGAGATTATGAAAATACTTGCTTTTAGTTTTACTTGCTTTTAGATTCTTTACAAACAGTATGCAAATGGCAAAACAATTGTGATGGCTAGCTGTATGTACCCTTCTGTCGTAGAGTTAATTTCAGTGAGGTAAACTGAACTTACAGGTAGCTGTTTTTATTTATACACAAACACAGTATAATTTATCTCTCTCAGTGGTTTGAAACCATAGACGTGTCTCTCAGCATCTTGTGTCCACAAAATTGCCACCTGATGTAGGGTTTCTTACCTCCAAAGCCCTTTACATAACCCCTGTGTGTACAACTGCTAGTGTGTGTGTGTGTGAGTGTATGTGTGTGTGAGTGTGTGCGTGTGTGTGTGTGAGTGTGTGTGAGTGTGTGCGTGTGTGTGTGTGGTGGCGCAGTCGCTCACCGTCACGTCAGTTCTATCGATTGAGCTCATTTAGGGCCGCAGTCTGTGGAACAGCATGTGCCCTGAGATTCAGGCTGTCTCTGCGATTCTCTCCACACGCGTGTGATCGCACCCGGTCGTGCTTAACGCACATACAGCGTCTGCGTCGCACCCAAAATCATCTCCTGTGAGATTACGACTCCCCTGCTTCTGATTGGTTCAAACACTAAGAATGCTGCTACCTGATTGGTCTTGATCTCTAAAGCCCACCCCCTAACCTATTCCTAACCAACGCCAGGAAGCCAAACGCTAACAGAACGCAGACAATTAGACACACCCCCTTTTATCTAGAAACATAAATGATGGTGTGTCAGCAGTCTGACGAGCGGCCATGTTGAACGTCATTGATTGGTTTGTGCCAGAAGGCAAAGAAAGTTCTGGGGAAGAGATTAAGAGTCTAACCAATGAACCACTTATCACAGAAGCTTCACACATTACATGACATTAAAGCCGGTGGCGGGATAAACTGCCATTGTCAGGAGGAAAACGGTCCCAGGAGTCGTGTTGGACAACCAAAGCCACAGGAAAAATTCATTTGCATTCTCTGGTCCAATTGGACGCTGTGAGATGGATTATTTAAGTGTCAAGTGGAATAATTGGCATTTAGGAACAAAAGAGTGTTTTCTGAGGTGTGCAAAGTTAAAAATGTTTGACTTTTATTTTTATGTTAAGATAAAAGTGTTTTTGTGGCGGTTCTGCTGTTAGGAGAAACATCTCAACTGAAGACCTTGAACTCTGTGAGATTCTGGCATGATTTACAATAACATGAAAATGATGATGGTTTGTACTGTGTATCTCCCATGAGGCTTTGCGACTGCGTATAGAAAGTGAGTGACAGTAAAGGACAATCCAGAGCCGTTTAAAATAAAAAAGTTACGAGGCCATTTTGTTCAGCCCATCTCTGTTGTCTCAGCAGAAAAGTAGGCCATAAACAGATTTTAAAGTTCTCGTATGAGATGAACTAAAAGTCCAAATGCTTTTATTACTCTTCATTTGTGAATACTTTGTACTTTCTTGAGGCTAATTTTAAATTTGATCTTTGTTTAAATGCTTTTGAAGACATTGTTTTTTATAGGCTTATTGGTTAGGCTGTGTTTCAAAACCTGGCGAGATGCCTTGTTAGCCTCTGCACTACGTAGGGAGGAATCTCAGAAAGACTGAAACACAGAGGGTTCGGCCCAAACGGTGCTTAGCATGAGAGACTTGAGGCTGAATTGATTGAGCAATTGATTTTGACGTTGCTAGGCACGTTGCTAACATGTTGCTAGGCTAATACTCCAGAAAGCATACAAATGCACAGCGCACACATTTGAGTAATCCATTCTTAAATAGATTTTCTTCTGATCAGGTTTGTGTATTGTGCACCAGCAGTATTGATAAGGTTCACGCTAATGAAATTACATGCTGAGGTTCCAGGCGCTCACGAGATTTACATGCGCTGCGTTAGCACAAGCTTTTCATTAGGTGCTGCGGATACAGCAGATGTTCTGTCGCAACCTTTTCCTGCGATAACTCTCACAATGACACGCGCATCAGACCTCTTCTGACTGCAGTCACTTGACCGGCTCTGAAATGCAGCTTTCTGCACAGATACTGTTGCGTCCTGCAGAGTTTTGCACAGCTAATCCTACGCAGAGATTAACTGAGGCTGTGCTGCCGTGTGTGCGTGAGATAACGCTGTCAGAGGAGGTGCTAATTTTGGGCACTTTTGTAATGCAGCGATTTTAACATTCATGATGTTGATAAAACGCACACGTGTTGTTTCCAGTTAACGGGGAACATTCCCCGAACGTTCAAATTAGGCAAATTTCTTGTCACCTAGAATTGTTTAGCTGGGTTACTGCAAAACAAAAAGACTGACAGATTATGGAAATCCGTGTGATAGTTTTCTGTTCTTCTGTGAGAACCGGACATGTTTTACGAGCGGCGGACGGACGCAGGTTTTCCTGCAGGAGATTGATGTGTTTGTAGCTGCACGTCACTGAAGTTTTAAAGCAGTAATTTAGTTTAATGACTCACTTCACTGCAGTGAGAGTCGAGGCTCCTCTCTGAACTGAAGACACGGTCTCAGAGTGTGTGTGTGTGTGTGTGACTCTTAAACTCTGTGGAGGTTTGTACTTGTCCACCAGCGCCCAGAGACACGAGGTTTAGTCCTTCATGTCCTGCTTTAACTCCTGTGACACTCACCGGGAACATTGGATATCAAATTCCCAGAATGTTTCTTGACATTAGTCTGGGAGAAAGACTCTATGTCTTGCTGGTATGATACTTTGTATTTTAATAATGATTGGAGTATTTTGAAGCACACATGAAACTACAGCATTGTGGAAACCAACAGTTAAAACATGAAACTAAATTGAAGTGTATATAAATTAAATTTTACTGTTTTGTATGATATGTGTCTGATAACAGGTTTCATAGTGTTTGTAATTCCTAAAGTCCTGTTTGCCACCTTAATTTAAATTCAGGAACTGAATAAGCAGCTTGGTTCTGAATCCTGAGTTCTGCTTGTTGGACAGGCAGTTGTCTGTCACCGTGTGTCCGGGGCATTTGAGGTCCCTGCGGCCCTATTAGAGAAGCGTCTAGTCCAGCAAAATGATCTCTGTTGTTGTTAAAAAGGTTTCATTTTAAATGCCTGAATAATCTTTGTCCTGGAGTTTCTCCTTCATGCAGATATCGCATTCCTGCTCACAGTTTTTAATGGGTTCTGTCGGCTGTTGCAACTTCTGTTACTCAGCATGTCAGCCTGTTTCTGTGATGTCAGTTTCCCAGATTTTTTTCCATTCATTTATATATATAATTATGCAAATAATATATAATTTACACTCTTGAAAGGATGCAACGCTCTGACAGTATTTCAAACAAAATCACTATCCTACTTTAAAAGCTATTTTAGGAACCAGCTCACTTTCAAACTCACATTCTGTCACAAAACAGACTGAAATGAAGCAGAGAAAAATAAAATTACACCGATTCCTTAAAGACGAGCAGAAGAATAACAAAATAAGTTATTGAGTTATTCCTGTCAAAGTTAAACTGAAAGCATGCAGTTGTTTGGTGGTTTAGTCATTTTAGAAGCTGTAGTCCAGGTCTCTGATGTTGTTCTGGCGGTTCCATCACCAGAATCAGAACTGAGGAAATCACCGTGTTATTTGAAGATCACAAGTGAGTGTTGCAGACTGACAACAGATTATTATCAGGTGTGACTCTCAAATTGGCCGTTCACACAACAGCAGAGAGAAGCGCATTGAAGAATGTGAGAAAAGTCAGTGTTGGGGATGTGAATGTGAAACAAAATAACAGAGTGAAAATTTTTCTGATTTAGCATGAAGTCTTTTGACTTTTGTTAAATCAATATTTGTAACTTCTTTTGGTATTTTGTTGTGCACAACAGAATGTTTACAGTAAAGAAAACATATCATATTCATTTTTTGTTGTTTAAATATTTACAGAATCATTAAATTGCTGGTGGGCTACTTAATAATGAAGGATGTTTTGAACAGCCCTGTAGTTTTGGCAGGTTAGCATTCAACCCTTCGTTGCACATGGTAATGTTCACAGATTATAAGTGGATGAGATCTTTGAGACTGAACTCAAATGGAGCTTGAAGCTTTAGTTTCCTCTGGACAGTCTAACGGCGGATTTACTGAAATCTGCCTCTGAATGAATGTAGTTTTCATCTGGGTTCAGTGCAAAAGATGAAGTTAAACTTCATTTACTGTTCAGACGTTTTAACATTCTTGGCAAATTTTGGAAACGATAACTGGCACTTATTTAATTCATCATCTTAACTGTAGAATATGATCAGGATGAAGCAGTGATGATGTCACGCATGAGACGATGAGGTCAGTTACTAATCACAAATGTACTTCCTCATGCTCTTGTTTTGTGGGTCTGTAGGCAACAGCGTTTGTTTGTTTATGTTTGTAATTGCTGTTTTAAGCTACCTGGATTTTTTTCAGACATGTTTTGAAATTTGAACTTTTCTGCTAAAAATTCTTGGACCATTTTAATTGTGCAGAATGGCTTTTAATTTTTTTAAATGGATAGAATAAATTGAAAACTGCTTTGCAGGAGCAACATTCAAGGGATAGTTTTAAAACTGAACCCTCAGTCATCATTGAGGGCCATAAATCCCAGTTGATTTAGTTTTTATCTGCACAAATGGAAGGTGCTTCGTTCTTTAAGACCCACTTTTGTACTGAAGGTGAGAAAGCAGATGTTGAGATGTTTTGTGCTGGAACATGCAATCCTTCTCCTGGCAGCCATGATCTTTACTCATTGTGTCACCACCAGGTCACCTCACACACGTTCAGTCAGCTTCTCTCCTCTAATAACACTAACAGAGTCACTCATCTGACTCATTATATCGCTGTCATTTTAATGTTAGTTAGATTTTCAGCGTCTCACTGTCAGACTGCGTGATTTTAAATGAAGAGATTTTGTGATGCGCTCTTGACAGCATGAGATGAACCCTGATGTCCCTGATTCAGAGTGAAATATTTAGTGGCTGGATAAAAGTTAAATATATGAATATGTTGAAAGGCAACAGTGTGAACACACTACATCTGATGTACCACTTTAATGGCACAGAGTATCTTTAGACTGGCACAAGAGTAGTTTCAATTATAACTCGCATTACAAAAGATTATATTGCAATGTTTCTGGGTTTCCATAATGTTTGTTTTGTACAGTTAATTTAATTTACTGTATTTTAACTACATAATTTAATGATAATATCAGATGCATCTTTTATATATTATTCAGTCAAAACTCACTAAATACAGATGAAATGTCTGTTGTTTATCTGTTGTTTACTTTAATTTATTGAATGTTTTTTTTAAGTAAACTGAAAATAAGTACATTTCTGCTGGTTAACTGGACTGGCTGATGTTTCCTGCTTTAAATGAACACAGATTATGTTTGTGCTGACATTGTTTATTCAGTCAAATCTTTTTACTCTGTGAATGTCTCTACAGCCTTTTAGCATCAACAGACTGTTTTTTCTGTTGTTTCAGGACACGGAACAAAGGGGGTGTTTGAACTTCTGGCAGGCTGGAGAAGAACCAGAGAGAGTTTGCCCTTCAAAGAGCGCGTGGCGGACGCGTTCGCTGACGTGATGGTCTGCTACACCATGACCAGCTCTCTGTACATCATCACCTTTGGGATGGGAGCCAGTCCGTTCACCAACATCGAGTCTGTGAAGGTCTTCTGTCAGAGCATGTGTGTCGCCGTCCTCGTCAACTACTTCTACGTGTTTTCCTTCTATGGTTCCTGCCTGGTGTTTGCTGGACAGCTGGAGCAGAACCGATACCACAGCGTCTTCTGCTGCAAGATCCCCTCTGTGGAGTATCTGGACCGCCAGCCCACCTGGTTTAAGACCATGATGAGCGACGG
>JBAJNP010014653.1:0-10752 GCA_036877545.1 Yasuhikotakia modesta | reverse complement strand
TGAAAGGGGCTCAGCTCAGAGACATTGAGGACGTTTGCGCCATATGCTACCAGGAGTTTGCCACGTCTGCTCGCATCACCCCCTGCCACCATTATTTCCATACGCTCTGTCTGCGCAAATGGCTATACATCCAGGACACGTGTCCCATGTGTCATCAGCGCGTCTACATCGAGGAGGACACCCGCGAACAGCTGGCTTTCTCCAACAACAATGGATACGCTGTGCTGGGCCAGGAGGGGGCAGAATTTGAGGACAGGGGCAGAGCAGATGTGCCAATGGCAGCTACCCCAGGAGGGGCGGAGCCTGAAAACGAAGTTGTGGAGGATAATGACAGTATAGAGTACGATGAGGAGGAGTGGGGCACACAGCCTGGCCTGACACAGGTAGAGGAAGACTACATAAACGATGATACAGACTCTAACTGACTGAGTGCAGATATTTAAGTTAAACATTTGATCAGGGATGTTATTTTTCTCTGTGTTGTTTGAAGGGCTGAAGTGTTGCACTGCATTGCAGAGGATTGGCTGTGATTAATGAGCCACTGTAATTTTTACACTGTGTTTCTGTTTGACACGTTCTAAAGGTCTGTCACCTAACAGCAGCCTGGCGTGTTTAACTGCTGTAACTTCATTATTATGTGTGTTCATTAATCTGATTTGGGGTTAAAATATTTTTATTATTTGCCACAGGAACAAACGTACATAAGTAATCTGCTTTGGTACTTGTGTAAATAGAAATAAACTAAAATTGTATTTTTTACATATCAGTAATTCTCTGTCGTTTTAAATTCTTTAAATATTAAAGTCTTTAAATTCCAAAATATTTCATCACACAGGTTTACGCTGATTAAACTGAAAATTGCCAAGAAAAAGCTTTAAATCAAGAGTTACAGTTAAAACGTCAATAATATTGCAATGGACTGTTTCTGTTGAAATAAATGCTGCATTCTTCAGAAGTGTTCTGCTTGTCTCTGTAAGATTCTCAGCTAAAGGTTTAACACTTTGTTACCATAACCATGTATATGTGTGTAACCATGTTGCTCTGATGAATGGATTGGCTTGTAATCACTAACCCTAAATTTATTCATGTGCCAGGTGTCCCCTCCCTCCATTTTATGTGCTTTCTGCTATTCTTTATTTGTCAGTGTTAGATGTGACCTGCTGTTTTAAACAGAAACCACACTGGGCCTGTTACGTCCATCTGTGCTTTGTTGAAAGTTGTGTTTTGTTTCCATTTGAGGGGACTGCATCTTAAAATGGCTATAAATGTAATATTAACTTTAATTCAGACTTGACAGCACTGATGAAGTAGTATTACCCTTACCTTTAGACTCATGTTCATCATTTTCTACAGTAAAGAACTGCGTCTTGTGCTCTTCACTGCAAAGTTTCCAGTTCATGTTTGTTTAACATACACACAGAAGTCATACAGAGACATACATGGAGTTCCACCAGTCACCTGTAAGTAGAAGTTTCCTGCATCCCCAGAGCCCCGCTAGAAAAACTGCTCAACTGTGTTTTACCCTTTTTATGAAAGAAATTATCTACAGTTTAAAGGAAACAGGGTTTACTGTTCCACTTCAAAACCTTTGTATTGTTGTGTCCCGTACATGTCACTGTTATTGCATTACTGTGTACACATTTTTAGTCATTATTTTTTGTTACAGATACTGAACTGAAACCTCATGTTGCAACTCCTTTCAATAAAATGTCTTTATTGACAATATAAAAATATTGCAACATCAATATGATTTTATGTGACAAGAATCTAGTTTTCAGCAACTTTTTGACCAGTATTTAATGTCACTGACATTGTGTGTATGTCTTAGCCTTTAGTCACACTGTAAATACTGAGAATGTTCATGTACACCAGCATTTGTAACACAAGGTTTTGATTAAGCACATCGGATAGACACAGTAATTCTGACTCAGTCAAGAGTTTATAATCGTGCTTCAAGATTTGTTGATTCAAATAAAGATAAAGTTTGTAATAGTTCCAAGGCCTGAGAAATCTTTTAATGAATTATGTTCATTGTACTGTGATATAAATGACTTTGTTTTCTACAGAGCTGCAGCAGCAGTCAGTATGAGATCTCTGTGCATGAACGTCACGTACAGACGCAGTGTGTGTAAAATGCGACAATCAAACAAAAATCCAGCTGCTACAGACTTTACCTGGTGAGTTACAGACAGTTACCCTGCTTCAGTCCAAAAACCCGTTCAGTGCACAAATAAATACAGTCTAAACACACCAACAACCTATATTTACCAATCAATATCGATGCATTTAGTAAAACAGTGCTATAATACTGCTGTGTTTGAACTGCTGATTGTATGTTAAATGTCAGAAGATTTCAAGAGTGAATCTGTGTTTCTCTGCTTACAGTTCAATATCTGGATGTCTTCTCGTTCTGTTCCACTTTCACTTTCCCCGCACCACACGCTGTTCACAGCCCACCTCAACAGTAATGGATGGCGTGGCCGTAGCCGAGAGTCTTTGACAGCGAGCCTGGTGTTTCAGGAAACTGTCTCTCCAGATGATCTTCTTGCCACAGAATGCACATTCGTATGGCCGCAGGCTGCCGTGCGTCTTAACGTGTTTGGTCAGGTGGTGCTTCATTTTGAAGCTTTTGGAGCACATGGGACATGCGAATGGACGAAGGTTCAGATGCTGCATCTTCACGTGTCGGTCACGCATGCTCTTCAGCGCGTAGGCTTTTCCACAGTGGCAGTAGTGAACTTTGCCTGTGTAGGGCGGCCCAGAGAGAGGAGAAGAGGGGGAGGTGATTGGAGGAGAAGAAGAAGGAGGGAGGGAGGAGAAACGTGGGGTTGGAGACACTGTTTGGGGCCAAGAGAGTTCAGACAGTCCTGAAGCAAACTCATCAGAAGACGTCTGCAGCAAAGGCCGCTGGGAAACTTGGCTTGTTGTCATATCAATCTCATCATAGGTCTCGAATCCACCATCTGCAAAACGGCCAATGTCCATTTCATCTTCCTCTGCATCATCCTCCTTGGCGTCTCTTCTGGTTGAGTCTTTGTTCATGAGCTTGCTGTCTGACTGAACCCCACACATACCCATCGGCCAATCAGAATTATGGTGCCATTGAGAGTGAACTGCATTGGGCAGATCCATTTGAGATAGATCAGTCACTTCCTGTTCACTCTCTCCACACTCTCTCTCTCTGAGACGTCCCCCCGATTCAACGCCTCCTGAGAGAAGACAAGAGCAGACAAAACAGTCAAACACATGTCAGTTCTGCAGGTGGTGAAGCTCCTCCTGGTGGACGGCAGTTAAACAGCAGTGATGAAGAAGCTCCACTCACCGGCCTGATGCTCCTCAGACTTCACTCTCAATTTCTCCTCCTCGAGCTCTCCCACCCCTTCATCTGCCTCCATCCACCTCTCCCCTGTCCTGTGCTGCTCTTTGTCCTCTCTGTCTCTGCTCTCTACAGCTCCTCTGAGGCGCATTCGAACCCGGTGCCTCACAGTAAAGTCAGTTTCCTTTTCCCCACCTATGCTAAGTGTCAAAGGGTCGACGGAGCAGCTTTGGTCACCCCCTGCAGGAAGGCCATGAGGTCGGGGAGACTCTTCTTTAAGGGAGACAAACAGACTGCTCCTGCCCCACTTGCCCTGCTGCTGCTGAGGTCGCCTCCAAGTGGCCAGAGGAGGAAGTGTGGCGTGCTCCCCGCCAACCAACCTCTTTTCAAGGGCAAGAGTTTCTCCTGGTCCTCGCTCCTCCACATCCAAAAAACAGCAGTCTGAGCTACTGGGCGACTGCTGACTCGAAGAGGTGGCACCACCGGGGCTGACCTGGGCTAAAGGCCGTGATCTCTTGAGGATGTCTGTGCACTTGTCCACGATGTGCCACATCTGGAGGAAACTGGCGACAGTGACGTAGTTGACGATGTCATCACGAACGATGCTGAGCTGGCCGGTGTAAGCAGAGTTTAACACACTCTCAAACGCCAGAGGGTCCATCACAGAAGGAAGAGAGACTGTCGTCACGTTCTTTAACAAAACCTAAGAGAAAATCAAAATTGTCACAAGCAAAGTCTTCAAAACCATCCTAAGGTATTTGTCCACCTGCATGCTTTCATTATTCCTGGATTTTCTAGCACACAGATGGTTTAATAACTGCTTATCTGTCTAAATATTTTTGTATATCCAAAACAACACTACAAAAAAGCTGCCTTTTTAGCCGTTCCCCTCTAATGCTCAAACATGTAAACTTTGTTCAACTTTGTTGTTTGAGTTGTGTTTGGATTCTAGGCTTGTGAATAATGTAATAAATATTGTTAATAATAATGCGCAGACTTCAGCTAGACTTACTAAGTCACTGTCTTTGTTTGTACCTTGTTAAGAACCGATGGCTTCAAATCAGAAATGTCACATGAATTAAACGCACGTGCTTTGTAACATTTTCTTATGAATCTCATGCATGTGTTTATGTGGAGACGGTGTTAAACTCACATGGTGTTTCTGTAAGAGTTTGTTCAGGTTATTGACCTCGTCAACGGTAATCATGTTAAGTCRTGTRTAAAAATGGCCATTTCTCTGATCTGTACTGTTTCAATTATTTATCCTTAGTATACGCTAAACGTACTTGGTCATGAAAGTAAGGGGATGAAGCGGCCAACACACAGCGGTGGGCCCGGAACACCTGTCCCTGCACCTGGATGGACAGGTCGCATAGCTGCCCGTCCTCGCGCTGCCGGTTCAGATTCTCCAGAACCGACGCGCGGACGCTCGGGAAACACACCTGCAGAACCGGGCCGGGCAGAGCGCTGGAGCGGCCAAGGATCTGGTCCATCCTGCCGTGGAGACAAATACCAGCGACCGCAGGTGAGTCAGAACCGAGTATTACAATCTCCACAGAAAACAGCTTCTTTTTGGACAGTGCGTCTAAAAAGCGACAGATGTCAAAATAACGCGCTGTATCTGACACTGAGCTGCAGATCCGTTACTAGGTTCATTTACACACTGTTATTCTACATCATTATATGTTTGCACTTTTTCATTCTTGTACATATATGTTGTATAGGTGTATGTTGTATTTCTGCTTGAGAGCAGTTGTACTATGGCAAAGCATTTTCCTTCTGGAATTAAGGTTTAATTGAATTAATTAATTGAATTATGAGACACGATCTGATATAAACACGTGTGAAGATCATATGATCGTGTTTACATTCACATGCGCTAAAGAGCTGCTCGTTATTAAACTAACATAATCAGACACTTTTTAAATCCGACTTTATTTAGTGATTATGTTAGTTTATTAATCTCTTGATAGTGACTAACGTCATTTATTAAATGACACAGAATATGAAACGTGACTGTTTAAAATCTTACCTGACTTGTGCGCTAACTGCGGAAGATATCAGACAATCCCGCCCCCCGAAGGCCCGCCCCCCGTATACGTCACCGGACGTCCGCTCTTCCTGTTCACTCACGAGCTAAAATCTGCCTAAAACTGGATCTGTCCAAAAATGTCTCCATTCGTGATGAAGATGTGCTTTCTGCGTTACCTCATGTTTCAAGCAGCGCAAAGGTGGTTTAATGTCATTTACTTTAGTGACGTCATCGCGCGTTCGGTTGCGGTGCGCGCGCGGCCCAAGATTTTACCGCAATGCATCAGTCCGCGCGTCGGCGCGAGCGTCACCGCGAGCGTCACCGGGAAGCACCGCGAAGCACCGCGCTCACCGACACATGAACGTCCCGCTTAGAATGACTTTTAAAGCCGACAGGGCACTGATCGTATTTATTGCTCTGTTACATGAGGACTATCTGATCAGACAAATCAGAGTTATAAAAAGGCAAGTTAAATCATTATCTGCATGATTACAATGAATATGCATTAATGTGTATTGCTAAATATCGAAAGCTACAAATGTTATGCATTCTGCGAGATAATATATGCACGAGATGAGATTAAAGTGAGAATAGTACGCGTCATATACATATATGGTATTTGATGACAGTATGTTTAACTGATCAGTATTAGTCAATAACACTGTGTTTAATATTATGATAAAGTGTAATATAAGAGAAACGCAGTAAAGGTTTGAATAGTGCGTGTTGAGTCACATTGCAGCGAATCAGGCCGCTGGCTTCTTTTTTGCACACTGGACATCTTTATAAATTAAAAAACTGCTAGAAAGATACTGCTAGCGTAGTCCTTTGCTTTTAATACGTCCTGAGTCAATACATCAGCGGGACATTTAAACACGCTCCTCTGAGCCTGTCTGAGGACGTCTTATGAACAGGATATGAAGACACGCCACTGTGGGCACTAGTGTCGGTCTCACACATCAGACGCCCAGAAGAGAGACTCAAAGCTCACCACGATGAACGTGTACACCAGACTGCTGCTCCTGTGTGTGTTCTGCACACTCTCCGGTAAGTGTGACCCCGTTAGTGCTTCACAACACGCTTGCTGTTTTCTGTCACACCCCCCAAACAATCCTGCATGTGTTTCCTGCAGTGTCTCTGTGCAGCGGCGCGTGTGCTGAGGTGGACTCGGACACAGAGGCCGTGGCCGGTGAGGTCTTTAAGCTCGGCTGCATTTCCTGCAAGATGCGAGGAGAGGTGGAGGCCACTGCCACTGTAGAATGGCACTTCAGGGCTCGCGGAGAGACAGACTTTGTGCATGTGAGTTTCAAAACTGCTTGTTCTCTGTCATCACTCACAAAATGAACTTATAAAGGACTAAAGGATCAATCTCCAAAATCAACAAAAAATGCTATTAACAGCCTTGAAAGCAAGTTATCTAAAGTCATAGGAGAAGGTTTAGTTTATGAGACAGGCCAGATTTAAAGAAGATGCAGCTCACAACTAATATTGGGTTAAATCCAGCTGACATCTAACATACTGTGTGTGTGTAAACTTGCAAAAGGTTGTGCTTTGCTTCACACTTTTACATATGAGAAAAGCTGAAAGCAAAACCTCATATAACTGCGTGCTGTCAATCTGTGAAACGTTTTTTAACATTATTTGTGTTCCACAGAGGACAGGTGGTTAGGTGTGTTGTGAAGGACAGTAGATGCATGATAGATGCATGTGTTTTATGATGAACAGATTTACAGTTATGACGGAGAAGTTCCAAACATCATTGACGAACGCTTCCAGGACCGAGTGGAGTGGCACGGGAGCAAGAACACGCTGGACCTGCAGGATGCCTCGCTAGACATCCACAATGTGACTTTCAATGACTCTGGTGTTTATCGCTGCATCTTTAACCGAATTCTGTCGTACGAGCATTACGAGTTCACCAGAATCGCCAGTAAAGAGGTTCATCTCACTGTGGTGGCTAAAGGTGAGCGGCGCTTAAAAACACTCATCCATGAGTGATGTTACAGTTTGAACTGCAGTGAAATGGAACGCTTTAATACAAAACACAGAAGATACAATATAATAAATAACACCAAGGATCAGTAAATAACATATATTATGGCAATAACCAATTGCATTCATACAGAGTTTAGCACATGTGCTCTCTGTGTGTGTGTATCTGTTTCCTGGGTTCGAACACACGGTCAGAACTGTATTGTAACAATTGTATACTGACCTGAGAAGACCTTCTGTAAACTGTTAAAAGTGTTTAAGGTGCATGTCTGTCTGCCTCCCTGCCTGTCTGGCTGTCTCCCTTTGTTTTTCAGCCACACGTGGGACGGCGTCTATTGTGTCAGAGGTGATGATGTATGTGTCCATCATTGGCCTGCAGCTTTGGCTGCTGGTGGAGATGATTTACTGCTACAGGAAGATCGCAGCTGCAGGAGAAGAAGCGCTGAGAGCCAGCGCGTCAGTAACACACACACACCTCAGTGTGGTGATGCATGATACAATGTTACTGCTTTTAATTATTGTTGTAGGACAGGTTTCTGATCTGTTGCTTTGGAGTAGGTGCAGAAATAACTTCCCTTACAGCATTTGTACATATCTATCTAACTATTTACTCTGTATGAAGTTGGTGATTATTGTTATTAAGTTTGTAATTTTCTCTTCTGGTTTACAGTGCGGAGTATTTAGCAATTACATCTGAGAGTAAAGATAACTGCGCTGGTGTGCAGGTAGCAGAATAACACAGGTGAGTTAACTAGCAATGATTGGTTAATTTTCATTTAGTTAGCACTCTCCACTTGAACATTCTGAACTTTATTCTTGGAGATGTGTGTTGATTCTCTCTGTGTTATTGTTTGAGTGTCACCTGCTCTACATTTGTAACATGTATTTGCATGTTTTTTGGTCTGCAGGTTTTTTCTGAGAAGCTCATTCCAAAATCTTCTTCTGGACTGTGACCATCACAAACTTTTCCCTCAATCTGTTTTTATAACCTTTCTTACTACTTTAACTGACTTGATCAAATTTCGCATGAGTTTAATTCTATGCATGTTTCAAACCCTTTCAACCGCACTGGCACATGACACAGAGTAAACTATTCTAGCAAAACTACATTACCTCTGTTTACTGCAATATTACACCATGTGAACGGAAAACGGCAATACTTGGATTTTGCACTACAGGTCAGTGAAGAGTCATAAGATCTTTGCTAATCTTTTGGAGGCCATATAAACAAAATATATACTGTATGTATATACTGTACTGTACTGTTTGTATATATATATCTATATAGATAGATAGATAGATAGATATGTATATTCTGTGACAGACAAACACTGTGCAATGTCACAGTTGCATGAGCTGATATGAATGTGATTTATATGCTGGGAAAAGTATTACCACATGTATTTAATATGGATATATAAATGCCTATTTATCTTAGATGCTTTATGCACTATAAATGAGCTAAACAAGCTAGACACAGTTTATTCTATTCTAATACTCTATTCTATAGTTTACACAGAATTAATGTAATTCATAGTTTACCTCTAATTCTGTTCAGTTATTTTTATGAGCACATGAGAATATGATACTGGTATTTGAATGTAGCAAACATTATGTTGTAGGAATACAATGCTGCAGCACCAGAGCTGAATGTTTGTTTGATAGGGATTACCTCGTGGTGCAATGCATTGTGAGTAAGTGCATTAAGACATATCATAGCTCATATCTCCCTGACATTTATTGCACGTCCACGCTGCAGACGATCAACGCAGGTATCCTGTAACAAACCTGCCCGAACAAGAATGGATGTTTATGCTTATAGGTGCATTTCTGCTGTCAGAAGCAAATAATACAATTTGATGATCTGTATTGGGAGCAGAAATGAATGCTGGGAGACTGTCCTGTGGGTGGGTGGAAATGGAGAGACTAAAAATTTAAATTAAAAAGAATGAGTTAAAATGAATGATGTGCACTGTTTTTTCATAAGCGGGAGCCAGGCTTTCCTTTGAATTGATCTCATAAAAACAGATTTATTTAAACATCATTTGTAATAGTATTAGTCACTGAACGCCACTTGCTCATTTTGGTCAATGTACAAGTTTTACACAAACCCATTGAAACATAATGTAAAAATCTTGGGAAAACATCGATTTTATCATTGTTCGTACGTAACTTTCATCAGTAAGTTTGTTCACAAAAAGTTATAGTGGTAAATAATTGGTTTCCCTTGAGCTAATAACTGCGCGGAAGCGTGTGTTCCAGCTGTTTCTTCAATGAAGGTTTGTAATGGTAATTGTTATGAGTTCGGCAGAGGTGAGCGCACAGCTGAGACGGACCGAACCGAACCGGTACTCACCGTTCGGCTGTAATTGGGGTCAAAACGATATTTATTACACTTTGTTTGGCTCTTTTATTTTCGAGTTGCTTTGATAAGCGTGTGCGACATCTCAATAATATGCCATTGAAGTAAAAGTGCTGAACAAGTGTAATAAAGTATTTTCACCTGGTGGATACACGCGCTTTCTGGACGGCTTGTCTCCATGGGCTTCGAGTGTCTATGTGCGGGAATCGTCGTATTTGGTTTAATAGTGATGCTGCGCTTTAGAACCGTGAGCGCTCCTGCGCGCGTGCCCGCACGCAGACAGTGCGCGCTCGCGTTTGGTGAGGGTAACGTTAATGATCGGCGGATCGTTTCGATCCACGTTCGGATCAATAGTAACATCTAATCTGATGAGCGCGCCTCGCCGTGCGCGTACTCGCCTGTGAGATTGTTACGTAACTGGGGTTTTATTTTTGAATGTTGTCGCGCAGGAGCGGAGGAGATGCTGGGAGAGTGATGGATCCTCACGGAGAGAGCTGAGCGCGGCCAGTGGCGGAGGATCATGTCCTATGTGTCTTCACAAGGTAAGAGTTCGGCCAGTCCATCGCTATACGATCAGACTTTGTCGAAAGACGAAAGACAGCTCGCTTCATCTCCATCATCATCATCACGCTACAGTCTAGAAAGAAGGAGACGTGTGTGTATCGACCATCATTGTGATGAGTGTTCACAGCTCTCAGTAACAGCAGATGTGCGTTGAGGGCCTTGAGTGGATGAGATGGTTATTTATAGACACCGAACCGGGCCTGAGCTAGAGTTCCGTCCCCTGGTCCAAAGTGACTGCATCTGCTGTGCACTGATCACTGATGGTCTAATGGCTGTTGTGATGTGACGAGGGTAAGCTGGAGTGTTTCTGTCAGGACACGAGTGTATGAGCTGCAGTTGATGAATACACACACCAGCGCGTTTGACCAGGAGACATCAGATCAGGAGTCACACAGTTTGGCCCTAGCTGCCCTCAGAGATGTCTGCTGATGGTCTGTGTTCCTCACCTGTAGTCTGAGGTGAAAGTGTGCGTCTGCCATTTCCAAA
>JBAJNP010014652.1:0-10752 GCA_036877545.1 Yasuhikotakia modesta | reverse complement strand
CTTTCATTCTACCTCATTCTCTCCCTCAGTTGTGATCAGAGGGATGTGTGGGTGGGAGGCGCTATAAATACAACTGGCATCAACCTGAATTTAGACCTTATCCTCAACACTGACTCATCCCTCCGCCCCTCTCTCTCTCTCTCTCTCTCTATCCCCCCCTGTCTCTCTGTCAAAGGTTTGCTTTGTTTATGCTGTTAAACGCACTCAGAAATAGGCACCATTTTGATTATGTGGAACATTGAACCGTAAAGACAAAGCGGCAGCCGTTCACGTACAACACGGCTGTGAAATACATCGCCTGTTGCGCTGAAGACATGCAACATAACTGCAGAACACGCAGAGACACATGCGACGAGAGCTGATGTCTGAGGTATCCACTGAGTGTGTAACACTATAACTTACTGCTTTGAAATGACAGTTTAAATGTCATTAGATACTTCACAACGCTGAACACAATGAATAAATTGTAGGAATCTGTTTTACAATTGACTCCAAGGTTTGTACATGTATTTGTTTACATGTATTGATTTGCTGTGTAAGCACATTTGATGTGGGATTTTTTTCTCCCTAAAGGCGGTTTCATGATCCATCATGGAATGAAAACAAACACGACACAAACGTGACGTTTCTGTGATGAAGGTGAGAATGAATGTCTACCTTCCCAAAATCTCCAGAAGTTCAGCGACGCCATTGAAACGCTCAGTTTCATAAATGAACCTGCAAACACACACACAGATGCCTGAAGCATCAATTAAACTCACTGGCAGTGTGTTTCAGTTTTGTGGTGTTGTGTGTGCGTCTCTCACCTGAGGAAGATGTTGTTGATCTGTTTGCGGATGTAAGCCCTCAGACCCAGGAGTTTCCCATAGACACGATGCAGAATGGTCTTTAAATATTCTCTCTCTCTGGGGTCCTCACTGTCAAATAATTCCAGCAGCTACAACCACACACACACAACATACACATCACACACAACAGACACAACACACATCACACACACAGTGTTTTTGCACATTACTAAAACCAGCGTTTCAGAGAACAATTAACATTGGTGTGACACGTTAAAACCAGCTCAAACACAATAAATATATCAGATATCCTGAGATGTTGGGCTAACAGGAATCATTCTCAGAACATCGGCTAATGTTCTCTAAACATTCACTCAATGTATTCTCAAAGTTATCAAAAACATTCTTGCTGTAACATTAGTGTATTGTTTTTCTAACATTATAAAAATAGAAGAACTGGAAGAACACTTCTGTTAGGAACTTTTAGAGAATGTCAGTCATGTTCTGAGACGCTGCCTGTTCACTGGGTTTCTACAGTTTTGAAGAACCTCTTTTGCACACAATCTCTGTACCTGCAGAACAAATTTCTGGTCCACGTAACGCTTGGCAAGAGAAGGCTGGAAGTCTGGACTCTCCAGAAAGCGTAAAAAGAACTCGTACACCAACTAGATTAAAGGAGAAAGAGGAAGTTAGATCTGAACTGAGATACAAGCTATTGTTTTATTGTTTGGGCACAAACCTGTAGGTGTGGCCAGGATGCCTCCAGAGGCGGTTCATCCTCTTCTGGGTCAAACTCTGGGTTCTCACTGGGAGGAAGAGTTCTGAAAATGTTCACTGAGATCTACAGAAAAACATGAATGAGAGTCGTGTGGAAACAGTCAAAACAAAACACTCAATGAATCTATGAATGCTGTCTGTGTCACTTAAACTGAGATCACAAGCTACAGGCAAAACAGGTGAAAGAAGTCAAAAACCCTTTACTGTTCGTGTCAAACCTCTGTCTCGTTCTGGGATCGTTTCATGATCATCTCACCATCTTGATGGCCTCTGGATACAGCGGCTCGATCAGGACTCCGCGGCTGGTGGCCACGCTCTCCACCAGCTCGTTCAGAGCCCCGCGCTTGATCTCCTTCCCCTTCAGGTCGGCCACGCAGTCCAGGAAGTCAAACAGCACACAGCACTGCTGCAGCTTCTTACAGAACAGCTCGTGAAGTTCTGCCACCGGAGCGTCTGAGGGGAGAGCAGACAGACCCCTGAGATCACACCTAACGTTTCCATTACGTTACCAAAACGTTCAAACGTAGGTGTGTTACAGGAATATTCACAATATCCAGTTTTTTAAATGTTGTATCAACATCATCAAAAGGAAACTGTTCTAAATTGTGTAACATTCATTTGATCATGTAACATGATCAAAACTCAAAACGTTATCAAAATGTTAGTACAACAAAATGTTATTCTTAAATTGTTAGTGAAACATTGTTTGTTTGAATATCATTCCTTTAATTAAGCAGTAATGTTAAAATAATGTCTAAACATTCCTAGAACATTCAAACCTAAATTTTTGTTGTTTTAATGCTTAATAGAAACGTTTGCACGAATAAAAATGTATCTTAATGTTCAAATTCATAAATATCAAAATGTTTCAAATTCATAAGCAGTCAAATAAATACCCAAATCTTTTTGGAGTAACACAGTTTGGTCATGTGGATGGATGAGATGCTAATGAGAAACTAGCGGAGGCGTCTGGTGCTAACACGATTAGCGGCTGCTATCTGTAACCCTCCGCTGTCGTAGCTTCCCTGCGGAGTTTCTCCAGCCATGAAAACCGCGACAATCCGCTCTGTTCATCCAAACACTCCCACAGCTCACACACTGTTCCTGGCCTTCAGCTGAAGTCTTCCTCACTTTATATTTACAGTCCCAGCAAGTCATATAATTACTGTTCATTAAAAATAAATTCATTTCAACCTTCACAGTCTGTCTGTAATAAAGTCAATCAAGGGTGGAGTGAGACAGGTAAGGTCAAGAGAGAGAGAGAGAGATGTCAGAGAGAAAAAGAAACAAAAAAGGACAAAAGAAGGATGTGACTAAATGAGTCTTGTATGTATTGTGTGTGTGTTTGTGTGTGACAGGATGAGGTTTATGTGAGCATGACACACTCACAACAGTCAGAACAGAACAGCTGAAAGTCCAGGGAGACGCGTGTGTTTGTGAGGGAGAGAAAGAGAGAGAGAGAGAAGAAACAGGACGAAAATGATTCAGATTGATACGTTTACATGGAATTTAACCTGGAAATACTACAAACTTTCTAAAGAAATGTCTGAACGGTTCTTTTTGTGTTACACGGTGGATTTTTCTCTGGTTAGACGTGTCGTCGCTGTATTGAACGCACTCCTGTATCGTAATGATGCTAAATATAGACCAGCCAATAAACACCAGTGTGAAACCAACATGAGGGACACAGAGACAGAAAACAGTGAGATGATGTCACCCCTCTCTCTCTCTCTCTCTCTCTCTCTCTCTTTCTCTCTCTCTCTCTCTCTCTCTGTCTCTCTGTGGCTGAGGGTTTATTAAGGAAACTCTCTGGTTTTAAAATTACTACAGTGTTTGGGCAGCAAAAGCAGTTCCTGTATTTCATGCCACCAAAACCATGTCTGGCAAACCGTAAAAACAGACTGCAGGAGAAAACAGGAACATCAACAGAATCAGACAGTTTTGACATCAGACTTTCTGAGGATGTGGAACAATTTTACATTAAATCTGGGTTTTACGGACACCATGATGCTAATCGGAGAAAGTTACAGCAAAACAAGATCCAAAAGCAACTTTTAGTTGCTTTTAACCAATGACTGAAATTTGGCATTTCCAGAACCATGACTGATCTCACAGTTTTATTAACCACAGTCACAGTTGTGCTAAAAAAAGACATGATGGCATAAACAAATGAGTCTAACCACTAAAACTGAGCTTAAAGCCAGACGTTCTGATACATTTGTTATTGGATTTATCAGTTTTTAATATCAACAAACTCAAAGCTCTGTTGGTTTGATTCTTAGGGAACACACACACTGATCAAATGTACAGATACTGATGTCAAACATATAAATGTAAATGTGTTGTTAAGGGCAACATTAACAAATCCAGGATAAGAATCAACACAGGGTTGGAATGAAACGAATGATGGATAAATGTTCAGCATTTCGGTTTGGATTCTCGCTTTAATTCCCCATAATTTCACATGCTTATCTAATTCTCTCCCTCCATCTTTAATGCTTGTTTTCTCCTCCTCTCTCTCTCTCTGTCTCAATAATCACTCACTCGCTTTTACTTTCTCCCTCTTTATTGATCGCAGGAGGCTGGAGCGAGAGAGTAACCGGACCCCAGCCCTGACCAGCTGGACCCTGCAGAAGTAACAGAGACATACAGCTACTCTACTGAGACTCCCTCCACAAACACAGACTCACAGACTCATGAGGACAAACGTCTAGTGGCTGCTGAGGAATTATGGACACAATCTCAAGTGTTAAGTAGTTTCTGTTTCAGCGATTTCATAGCAGATCGTACAAAAACAAACACATGACAGGAATAAATTCATATGAATTAGGCTTTCAGCCCAGTAATGATAAGATTTAAAGGTCTGTACGGTTTTGTACAAACTAAATTCAATGATTTGCTTTAAAATCTCCATCTCATAAAACAGCAACACTGTACATCTCAGATGCCATTAAAACACTGAAAATCGTTCTCCCCTATAAATTATTACAAGTGATCAACCGTGGCAGCAGAAACGCTCATATGTTTCCACTGGTCAAGCGATGAAGATGGTGGTCATGTTTTGGATAGATGCTGTTTTCTGTTCTTCATCTGCTCTCGTCACACGAGCACAAACAGCTCGTGAGCGTAAACTCACACGCAGTCGGAGGCGCTGTGTCAGGTGATGTCTGCTGTGCTCCACTAAGCTAATCTCTTTTAAACGCTATTATATATGTCACATCGAAACATGCTGCTCCAGTAATAGGGCTTATGTAAGTCACAGGTCTGCACAGCAAACCCTGTAATTCTGCACTGACACACATACAGACGGCAGCGTGAAACAACGATCACATTCCAAGATTTGTGAATCAAACATTTGGAACTCAATCAATTCAAGTGCTTTTTAAATGCCAGCATTTGTCGGATGTTTAAAGATATTTTTTGTTTTAAAACAGCCCACAGAACTGGACCAGAACCGATCTGAGTGTTCGTACAGTTACGGGTTCAGAAATTAAAGCATAACTAACCTACACTGACAGAACTGAAGTAAACATGCAGGATTTAGTGAAAGTAAAAAGAAAGTCTCCTCACGTCCTGATAACAATCACTAAGTAAAGTGTCTAAATATATATAAACATTTATATACCTTCTGTTGAAGACTAGAGGGGGTGTGGCTCTGAAGGGAGGGGGGGTCTTGCGATTTCAAAGCTAGCATCTATTGCTAGCCTCTACAGAACTGCATGTTCTACCTTTAACACTGGATGTGTGTGAACGAGTGAAAACAGGTGAGCTGGATGCAGAGGTTCAGTCTGGACCCCCTGTAAGACCCTCAGCTGGAGCGCTGGTACCGCTGAGTCCTGCCTCACTGGAAAGTCACTCCATGATTCCCGTATGAGAGAAAATGAATCATTTCCTGAGTGTGAATCATGAAGTCGTGAATGAAACTGAGCCTCACAGATGTGAAAAACTGCGGCAAGAAAACGTTACGTCTGTTCATTATTCCCAAATAACTGTAACTGTGGATCTTAGACAACTTAAGACTTCATTCTTTAGACTTTGTTATTTGTTATTGTGGTAGCAATTTTAGGTTGTATGAACGTTTCCATAACGTTTTGACATTAAGCAACAAAAACATTTCTATAAACATTCAAAACATCCAACATGTTTGCTTGGTTATAGGAACATTGTTTAAACATTTTTTAATCCTGTATCATGTTTTTAAAACATTCCACTAACAATATAAGAGTAACATTTCTGATATGACATAACATTTAAAAAATTGACTACTGTTACTGCCAAAAGGTTTTTTGATAACTTTGAGAGAACTTTTAGAGAACGCTCTCCAATGTTCTGAGAACGTTCTTTGTTAGCCGGGTGGTTATGCTACGTTTATTGACATTAAACTGTTACGGTTTATAATCAATGAAAATGTTTTGGACCATAACAATGAAGCAGATAGTGAGAATAACCTCAGTCAGGCTTTGGTGAGACACTCACACCGACACAACTGTAGATTCTGAAGCATTACAAGCAAAGATGCTGATGTGAGATTCAGGGTTCATCAATACAGCATCACATCTAATGCTTCAGGGAACATGTTCTCCTGAAGTTCTTTCAAAAACAATCTTGCAGTAACATAGGAGAACCTTTTTTACTTTATATAACAAGTTAACAATTAACAAAACGTTTGAACAACGTTCTTGCAACCAAGCAATAAGGTTAACACGAGAAGAAACTGTACGTTTGCAATGGAAATGATAGGAAAGTTACCTAAGCAACTTTCCAAAAACTATATATTAATGTTTCTTTCGGTGAACAGGGTTCAGTAACAAACTGGTTGTGTTGCATCAGTTAGTCAAACGTACCTATAAGCAACGGGAGCTTCGTCAGCTCCACCTGGGAACTCTGATAGCGGAACTGTGAGGAACTGTGGGACCGTCGCTGCCGGGCGCGGCGCATGGAGCGGCGGGGAAAGCCGTCCACCTTCTCCGCGCTCGGTACGGAGAAGCCGGTGGTCGGTGACGACGGGCTGGACGGAGGCAGCTTCGTAGGGGTCTCCATGGTTCTCGAGCAGGAGGCCGAAGTCAGATGGTTTATCTCGCGTTAAAAGTCAGACGGGCAGGTTTATCCAACCTGGTCAGACTAGAGATGGAGGGATGGCGAAGACCTGACGCGTCTCCAAAACGTGCCACATGAAACCCAACAAAACCAGCTCGGAAACACGGGATGGACGTATAATTATCTATATAAATATGTATGTTAATAAAGAGAAATGGGTGAATTTACTGTAGAAACACGTATTTTCATCAGAAAGTCATCGGCCTAAATTTGCTCTTATTTAAATATTGAGAGATTAGAGGCGTAAATCGGTGTAATAATCTTTCTATCCAACCATCCTGATCCGGTCCATCCCTACCGGAACCAAACAAACAAATGAAAGCCCGTCATTCACCCTCTTCACACACGTACAAATAAAGGGTATCAATGTTACCAGTTAACCGCGTCCTCCTAAATCACAACCTCCCAGTTTCCCCCAATAATCCCGGTGTCGTGCAGTCGGACGGGTTCGGTCCACACAGGGCGGGGATGAACCGCTTCAAACGCGCCTGCATGTGTGGAGCATCACGGCGGCCGCTGCAGCACCGAACCCGCTTCTTCCTCCTCCTCCTCCTCCTCTTCCTCAAAGACTAGAGAGCGGGTCGTTCGCGAATCGCAGGCGGGTCGGCGGTCCGTCTTTCCCCGTTTCTTACGTCCCAGCGGTCGGTGTCGGTGGACGTGTGCAGGTGGTGCAGGTGGATGTGGACGGTACACACTGCGGATGACGCCGTGCGTCTCTTATTTATTTATTTACTCGCATATATCGCGATGTTACGCCAGCATCCCGCTGATCTATTAATATAACCGTGTGTTTTTGTTTATTTCATCCGTGTCTGTATCAGACCTCCTCTTCCTCCTCCTCCTCCTCCTCCTCTCATCCCTCCTCCGGTCTCCGTCTTTTGGGACCGTCAGGCTGTTGTTTCTGCCACGGATGCGTCGTCGTATTGTTTGTTTGTTTGTTTGTTTGTTTGTTTGTTTGTTTTCTTGATAACGTGTTGCTGATGCACCTAAAGATTTAAACCTGGATGTTGTTGATATCCAGAGAGCATCACTAACTGCTGGGAGAAAATAGACACGTGGTGATATTTCAATAACAAACATGACCATGTTAAAATATAATTTATAAAATACCATCATTCCCAAAATACAAATCAAAATGAATTACAAACATTGTTGGCCAACATTTGGCCTTGGTTTTACATTACAGATGTACAAATATAATGACTTGTAGCTACAAGTAAATTAAACACTTTTATGTGTAAATATACTCTAAATAAATTACAGCATAAGCAACATATTCACGCTTGTAAGGGACACGTTTAGCATTATATACACAGTATAAACACAGTTAAAGACTCTCAGCTGTGATGTTTGCTGTAGTGTGTGAAGACGTCCACGGATAACAATGTTTGTACAAAATTAAGAGAAGTGATGTCTAAACTAAAATAAACCCACCCGGTTAGCGCACACACACTGGAGCAGTGAGTTGTGAACACACACACACACACACTGGAGCAGTGAGTTGTGAACACACACACACACACACACACACACACACACACACACACACTGGAGCAGTGAGTTGTGAACACACACACACACTGGAGCAGTGAGTTGTGAACACACACACACACACACACTGGAGCAGTGAGTTGTGAACACACACACACACACACACTGGAGCAGTGAGTTGTGAACACACACACACTGGAGCAGTGCATTGTGAACACACACACACACACACACTGGAGTAGTGAGTTGTGAACACACACACACACACACTGGAGCAGTGAGTTGTGAACACACACACACACACACTGGAGAACTGAGTTGTGAACACACACACACTAGATGCAATTTGGGGTAAGAAGTCTTTCAGTTGTTACCTGACAGCATCATAAATTAAGTCTTTATTTAAGTTCCCTTCCGGTTACAAGTCCAACTCTCCAACTAGCACAACTGTCCTCCTTTGTTGTGTGTTTTTAAAGTTGTGGCAGATACTCGTCACTATTCAGAAAGTCCCAGTGAGACCAGTCACTGCTGTCCAGGAGATCTGTGAGAGAGAAGTCTCCTGGATTATGTGGAGAACCTGGCAAGAATCCAAGATCTGGCAAGGGGGTCCGGTCAGGGTCCAAGGTAAAATCTGAGGAAGAGGCTGTAGCTGTAGATGAAGCTCCCTGTGCAGTGACCGGTACCGATGGTCCACACGGACAGAGTTTAGTGCAGTGAGCTTCATGTTGCTCCAAAGCTGTGGTGTACATCTGAATCTCTTTCCTGAGTTCAGCGATTTCTGTCACATATGCGGCATTTGAGCGCTCAAGAGTTTGGAGTTCCTGTGATAAAAACAAGAGGTTAGCATTGTAACTTTTATTTTAGTTTAAGGCCATTGCTAACAAAGTCACAGACAATTTAAACAGTAATGTAAAAGTAGTTAGAGAACAGCTGAGAGAATCTCTGGGATAAAAATTCCTGAAAACATTAACTGTAGAGACATGCCCACAAAAAACTAACAAATAAAAACAATGAGTCCCTCATGTTTTGAAAAGAGACGTGATTAGATTGTATAATACAGGGGGAAAGTCCAACATTTGTACAGCTTGAAAGAGAAACAGAAAGTGAAAGAATGGAGGATGAATGTGGGTGTATTACAACCAACTCATTCATACGAGTTTTCATTTATATTTAGCGATATAAAAAACTAAAACAAATGTCATGAATGTATATTATCCAAATTTAAATGACCAATTGACTTCACAAAGTGTCAAAACTCTAAACTAGAACTTGTACCGTTTAAATTTGATCACTGTCCCACTGGTTCATATTTGCCACAAACGCCTGCCAGAAGAGTTGTGCAAGAGTATACAGCCCAAATAACAAACACACAGTGCAGAGGAACCACAATAAACCACCAGTGACACGACCTGACCTCCACCAGTACCGCAGGATAATAGCCAATAATCCAATTATAATAGAGTTATTATAAATGTAAAGTTTATGTGCAGATATTGTGCATCTAAAGATACAACATTTAACTGCATTTGTTAACTTTCTTGTTTAAATGTGTGTTAGGAAAAGCTGAAATGCGCATGTACTGGTGACTTAGTTCTGTGGCTTAGTTGGTATTGCGTTAGCAGCACAAGGGCTGTGGGTTTGAATCCCACAGAACACACACAGTGATCAAACGCATTGAATTAAAGGATTTACGTCAAATGCACAAACGTAAAGGTGTTAAATGCTATAGACTCAGTGTCCATTGTTACTACAAGTTGAATGTTGAAACCTTGGTTACCCAAGTTCGTGTCCGTGTGACTGAGGCGTTCATCTAGGGACAGGAGATTAAAACGGCCACAAAGGAGACGAAGAAGTGTTTCACAATAGCAGACTGACCTCGTGCAACACGTCTGCTTTCTCCGTCTGCTTCTTCCGACTCTTTCTCGCCGCGTCTCGGTTCTTCTCTTTGCGCTGGTGCCTGTGGTCGCCGGATTGCGCCGCGCGCTTTGGAGACGCACCGACAGATCACACACACAACACATAAATAACGCATTTAACAGCATTTATCGCATTAGATAAACGCATAAATAAACTCCTACCCAGTCCTGAGGGCTTTGAGAATCACTCGGACTTCCTCGGTCAAAGTTATCCATGATGGCAACAGGCATTTCTACATAAGCGGACGCGCTTTCTCCACAAATAGTCGCTCCGGGAATAAAGCGGCTGCGTTCAGGGATAAAACGTGGATCTTAGATAAAAACGTGGTAAAAGAACCGGGAAGGCGAACTTGTTAAAAGCTGAAACTGAAGCGACGGGTCAGGATTAAACCTCTGTAACGCACGCGTTTAAATGAGCCCGTAACTCGTTCACTGGTGACGCAACGATGGAGGCGATTCAAGTTTTCGGTTTCGGGTTATTTTAAATGGGCCGGTTAGCGGAGCCGGACGGTCAGTGCTGACGCTGCTGACGTCACGATTACCGAAAACACCGGGTATTTCTGTTACCGGTTGCAACGCGCACGAAGACATATATCTGCTTCCTCAGCATACAGAGAAGTTTTGCATTTTATTATTATACACACACACACACATATACACACACACACACACACACACACAGA
>JBAJNP010014651.1:294-10752 GCA_036877545.1 Yasuhikotakia modesta | reverse complement strand
CATTTGGTTAGGCAAGTCTGCATACCTCTCCAATCTCCATTAAAGGTTCATTCATATCTACCCCTCCATAGCCATACTGCAAATCTGCCTCTGTCAATTTGTTCTTCTTTATGAACTGTGTGTTAAGGTACCTGCAGAACACATCACAAAAACAACCATTAAGGGCAAATCAAGTTGCTTCTATTGTAGATGAATGTGCATATGTGGAATAGCTGCTTGTTTTCGCAGCTGACCAAGATCAGCAGGACAGTGGAGGCTTCAACACAGTGTGATGAAATCAAGCAGAAACAGGCCCTGGCGAAGTAGAGTTTTGTATGCCAGAAAAACAATAACTTGTGCTCTCACTAGAGCATTTGAAACTTAACCTTTAGAATCACTAATGCGTGTGACTAATATCAATGAAATGTATTCAAATGACTTCAGATGAAAAACAAACTCTGATGACAAAACAAATTCCTTCTAAAAGGTCACCTTTTTACATAATTAGCTGTTACGAAACTGTTTCTCTCAATATCAAATGACCATGTATAACACAAGACAAATGTACAGTGTGTTTGGTATGACATTATTACTATAAAAACGTATCCTCAATATGCAGACTGTGTTTGTTCACTGCGTACATTTTCTGTAGGGCCCTGATGTCCTAATACATTTTTAAAAATGCCGTATACATCTAATGCACAGATTAGGCCCAGGATACATGGATGTGTTAAAAATGGATTGTTAAAGTTAGGATATTTTTACAGAAAACTTACTTATACCACACAAACTATAACTAAACTAAATTATAAAACTATTTGTATAATAAACTGCAAATCACTGAAGGTGACAAATTGTGCAGCGTAAACATCAAGGAAAGATTTTAAGAACTTTAGGGAGTTAAAAGACCAAGAATGAAACAGCAAATATCATGTCAACCATCAATTCATGATACAAACACTTTGCCATTAGCAAGCACCAACTTTTTAACAGGCTCAAGACAGACCTAAAAATTCTTAACACATAACTGTCAAACAATAAACATAAATAGTCCATTGACTTTCATACAAGTCTTACCAGTTAAAAAACAAAAATGGCTTTTAAACAAAAACTGTTTATCAAACACTCCCTTATTTGCTATTAGACAAGTCAAACAATAAGCCCCAATCTTTGACAACAGCAATGTTTTCAAAGCACCACAGATCCAAAGTGTTACAAAAATCACAGCCAGATGCACCTGTATAAGCAATCCATGTATTCAGCACCTTTGCTGTATTCTTCCCAGTATCTGTGATACATCACCAAAACCTTTTCCTCTGACTCCAGCACCCTCTGAAAGAATCACAACACAGCACTTACATGCAGTTCAATTACAATAACAAACAATGGCCTAAGACACAGGCATCACCTACACTTACCTTGAACAACTGTCGGACATGATTTTCCAGAAACACTTTTGTCTCTGTGTACAATCTTTCCCCTAAAGGTTCTGGGTATGCAACACAAAGTGCATATATGTCACTGAAAACTGTATGAAGGAGATTTTCACAAGAACTTTGTATAAAAAAAGCCAAAACCACATGTTTAGATTTTCTACCAAAACATCAGGGGTGTTTGTCGTGCAAAAGTCATTGCCATTGATCTAGAGTGTTGTGGGGGGCATTGCTAGGTGAATGCTAAAATGCTTTGATTGCATAATAAAACTAGATGACATATATAAAACGGGGAAAGAACTGGGTAAATCCATTAACACTATGTGCTCTCTTAAAATATAAATCTCTGATTACAAGTAACTTTAAAAAGGAACAAAGAAAGAGGAATTAACTGTTTCTCTGAATGACACCTAGAGCTGGACAGATTTTGTTTTTTTTGGTTTTGATTAGTACTGGATTCCATCAGTAAAGGATACGAGAAGCGGTCGTTCCATGTTGCTCTCTCCACATAATCAAGCATTACAACAGCCCTGATTGTTGTGAGGAGCTTGTTCCAAGTCTCATCGAAATCCACCACCCGCGGTTTTAAGGACATGGTGTGATTTCGGCTGCAACTGGGCAAGAAAGACATTTAAAAGCAGGTGACAATGGATTCAGTACAGGCCCACACAATTTTACAGATCCATTAACTGCCATTTAATTTCCAGTCTATGACAGAAAATTCACTTTTTTTGTTTTAAATTTTTACTGTAATTTACTGTCCTTCTGATTATTCATATTTTCTACAATGATAACATTGTATTGTCACTGGTTAAAATGTAGTCATTTTGAGATTATTGGCAATGTTTATTAACTGCACCTAATGAACCAATTAACTAATTACAATTCAAACAACCTACAATGCATTAATATTTGTTGCCACTGAATGTTATACAGGATATATCTGCATTATATCACTGACACTGCTGTCCATGTATAAGTCACTGAGAAACATAATGGTAAGCAACTATATTTGTGCATATAAAGTGACAATTAAGCAAATTCAAAACCATTCATGTGTACATCATATCTGACCTCCCACATTGTCTACAAGTATTAGGACCAACCAATCAACAGACCAGCCAACCAACCAGAAGTAAGAGATTAGCCTAACAGTAACTATATGTAATTAAATCTATTAGAATTGTGCATAATCTTGATGTAAACTATCTGTCATGACATTATACAGCACAAATAAAACTTTATCTGCATTAACATAGCCATGATCACTTTCAAAATAAATTACATTAACATAAACAAATGATTTTATACCACTAATACACCCATAATACAAATGTCTATTGAAAATTAAAGTAATTCTCATAATGCAAAGGCCTAGTTATAAAAAATCTGATATAGTTTTCTGCAAACCTGGGCTGACGGGTTATTTTAAGCACATGTGATTGAATAACAGATGGGTAATCATGTAAACAAGAGACTACACAGGTGTGAATAACAGATCGGCCATTCTTTGACACATATGAAGTGTTACATAGAGGGAACATGAGCTAACGTCTGTGCTAACAGTAGCGCTGATCAACCACACACACCTGAGATTGAGAAAGCCCTGCTCGGATGCGGGTGACGGGCGGACAGTAGGGTAGGGTGCCTCGGGTGTAGATGGGGCGTCTTCGGGTCACTGTGTCACGAGTGTGGGATTAAAATGAAGCTGTCAGGAACGCTTGATTCCTCTCTCTCTCCTTCTACACCTCTGCCATTGCCTTTGACGGACTGCACCACTGCATCAGCTGGAGTGCTGGAGGAGCACATTTTAATTTCTTTTTCTCCATATTGTTAGTTTTTGAAACAAAAGAGACGTGCAATAAACATTTATTATTGTAACATAAAGGCTCTGAATGAGATAAACATGTTGTGAAACAGACCGATAAACATAATATTCTGGAGTTGATACAGGACCCCCCCTTATTGTTAGTGGTCTGACCCTAAAGTACGGCAACTGTCGGCGGACACACGTCGTGACAGAAGCGATGTGACATGAGATGGCATTATGGGCTTAAAGTCGTGGAGGAATGAATCAAAACTCACACGTACTAAAATTGTACTTTTCATAAATGGTTTAGGTTCTGCCAAATTGTACTTAGTTAAAAGTAAATATGTTACATTTGCTGTAGCTGCATGGAACGAGAATGAACGATATTTACGCACAAATTACACAATAACAACAGATCAATAGATAACAATAGCATAAGACAAATAATTGCATAAAAGTACAACTTTAAAAAACACAGCTTCATTTAAAATCATGAGAATCTGAAAATCCACAAATATCTAAGGAAAGTTCAAAGCTAGTCACATACCACATCGCTGCTACATTAGTGTTTATGCAGTTTGATTAAATGTATTGAATTATTTATTTTACAGTAACATTAGGCAGCAGTTATCATCACTATCACGTCTAATTTTGAGCCCCATTCTGTGTGCTACATGCAACCCAACAACAATCACTTTGCTTACCTGCAAAATATTATTTGTTATTATCCGAGTAGAAAAAAGTCGTTGTTAGTGTTAATACAGTGCATCACATACATTTATAATTATTTTTGTTGTCATGTCAGACTAATAAATGCTGCACACAGAATAGGGCATCAGTATTTTAACTAATAAACAAATCAATAATCATTTAAACATGAAAAAGCTTGATCTGTGTGCACAATCCTTACCCAGTGTACAGATTTGAGTGTTGCAGTTTTGGTACCATAATATATCATCAGTATGCTATTGGTATTGACACAAAACATATAGGTCAGTAACACACTTACTCAATTACATAATGCAATTAATGACATAATAACATAACTAGTTTTGTCAGACAATAAATCAAAAGAAGTATTTATTTGAGATTTGGGAACTTTTAAATACCTTTTGACTTTTATTTTGAAAGAATAATAACGCCGAGCGTTTCCGGATTGTTAGTCCTTGTGGACGTGCATGATAATTTAGTGATCAGACACAGGAAAGGTGAGGCTGCTTCTGCATAAACTCTGCATGTGTTTTTCTACACAGGGACGTGACTAATGTTTGTTTTTCTCCTGTCCTGTCATCTGCCTGAGAGCGAAATAATGCGTCACCGGCTTTGTGTTGAAATGTAACTGCAGCTAAAGCAGAATTCAATCACCAGTGATCTGGGATTTATTGACATATTGGGGCATCAAGACATGTCAAGAAATTATTATATTATATTATTGTAGCTCAGAATACTTGATAGATAACAAGCACACATAAATAAAAGAATGTTACTTTGGTAATCCTGTGCTAGTATTTAAAGTTTACCATGCAAGTATTGTAATTATTCAGTACCATGGTACTTTTAAATGTGATATTTTAAATGTGATATTACCATAACACATTATGTGAGGGATAATACATATAACATTATGTATATATATATATATATATATGTATGTATGTATGTATATAACAATATTCATATGTTTTTCTCATATAGCTTTTCAGAAAGACATGGATCTGAGCATGAAGGCATACAGAGTACCAGAGGAAGTGGGCGTTTTTCCATCGGCTGGGTGTAGCACTGGAGAACATGAGTCTGATTTAGTGGAGGTAGACAGAAGCTTTGATTTACACACATCAGACTCTTCATTTGAACTGGGTGAGAATGCAAGATTTTAAGATTTTAAAGCAAGCTTTGCATTTGTTGTTGTTACACTGTTCTGTATTCCACACTGTTCTGCATTGAATGGTGTGGTGTATAGGTTAAACTCTGGGCCTGTTTACTAGGAAATTGCTAGTTCATAATGAGTGTTTTGCATATCATTTGGGGTATAAGTTGGTTTTACTGTTTAATACTAAGGGTTTCCTTTTATTTTCTATACCTACTTGAGATGCCATTAGCGTTCTGTGAAAAACAATGTTCTCAACCATTGGTCTTAAAAACACAGTGTTTGAGTTCTTCAACCACAAGCCAAAGAAATGACAGTAAACCAACTTTGGTTTCAGCGGCATGACCTAGAATTCAGCTGGTGATTGTTTTATGCTGGCTGTCGTTGCCGCAGTTGGCTACGTTGGCTATCTAGCTGTAAAAGTGTTTCTATGTCTGATTTAGGTTTACCACAGTCTTATGTAGATGGAACAACAGGTTTGGTCCACATTAAAGTCTCCCACAGAAAAAGGCCACCTAAGTGACATATATAGACACCAACCAGTAAAGCAGCCAGTTTGTTTTGTTTATATGCTGTAAATTATTTTAGTAATAGCATGGCAGTGTTTGTGAATTGTTGTAGAGAAGACACTAGAAAATAGTATAATAGAAAATGTTATGTAGTAAATACACACTATTTCACATAACTCAGAAAACAAAATACAATTCTGCTGGTATCTAGTTTACTTGATTCTAGGTTCCTAAAACAAAATGTTAATATTTTAATCATGTAAATATTTTATCAGAAGTGCATAATAACCACTGATAAGACAATACATATTATTTTTCTGCAATGTAAAGTTTTGTAATACAATCAGCCAGTAGATTAGATTTAGATTGTATTATTATATTGCATATTGTTCATGTTCAGATAGATAGCAAATCTTCAAAAGGATTACACAGAGATAAAGTGATGCTAACATTTTCTTTTTCAAATATCACCACAGATGACCATGCAAAGAAACTGTGTTCTTCAGCCAAAGCGAGGCCTTATCAGTGTTCTCAATGTGGGAAGACTTTCTCTCGCATACAGCATTTGTCTGAACACGTACGGATTCACACGGGAGAGAGACCTTTCGAATGCATGGTGTGTGGAAAGACTTTTACCAGGGAAAGAGACCTTAAGAATCATCAGATCGTCCATACGGATGCGAAGGCCTTTCACTGCACAATCTGTGTGAAAAACTTTGCCCTCTTATCTTCCTTGAGAAGACATGTGCGTGTATTTCATCAAGGTACAGAGTGTTTCCTCACACCGAATAAGAGGACAATGAAATGCTGTGCAATATAATGATTTTACCATGGTTAAATAGTTTTATTAGGTAATTGTTTTGTTAGGTGTTAGTCTACAACCCTCTTAACTGCAGTAAAATCACTGTAATGCATGCTACTAAAAAATACAATAATATTAAAAAACAACCATTATTGAACGGCAATATAATAAAAGACACTTATGTTCAGTAAAGTTAATGTTACCACAGCAAAAAATCTATTTACCACAGCAAAAAAAGTCTATTTAGTATTTAGCATTAAACTGTTAATAAAGAATGTTAAAGCATTTATTCAAAGCAACAGTGTTTGTGTTGCCACTACAGTGATTTACCAGAATTTTATGCTAGGTAGATGGTAAATCCTTATTTCTCTTTGCAGGTCAGGATATTAGTACAGAGGGAAAGTGCTTGATTTGTGTTGAATGTGGTAAAAATTTTACATGCCAGCTGGAAGAACATGAGTTGACTCACACAGGAGAGATATCACATCGCTGCCCAGACTGTGTCAATAGCTTTGCGCATCTGTCGGCACTTATAACTCCTGATCAGATCTTGGATGAATCAGACAACTTGAACCATTTGGATGCTCTTAATGTTGAGAGGCCTTGCAGTTCTGTAAACCCAGAAGATCTACAAAAATGTGTGCAAATAGACACAACCAGAGACAGCGAACCTCCTTCTCCAGACATTGAGGATGATGTTACCAGTGAGGAACATACTTCTGCACACAAGGTCCAGAGTCAAGAAGAAGTGACTGAGAGAGCTGCATCTCCTTTATCTGTGACGTCTCAGAATTCTGCTCTCTCTGTTGAAAAAGGTGAGTTTAGTACATTAAGAAATATGAATAATAAGGTTATCAGAATAATAAGGTAATCATAGTGTCCAACTTGCCATTGTTATCGAGTTTATTAATAGTCTGGGTGGTGGATGGAGCACAATAGTAAGTATCATTTGGACAATGTGACAATGTGGACAATAGATCATTAAAACTCACATCACTTAGAGACATTCCCAGATTTCCTTGCACAACATTTTACATTTTCATTTTTGAAAGAAATTATATTTTTTAAAATCCTTGACTGTGTACTAAGAAGCCTAATCCTAACCTTGAATTCACCAGTGAAGTTAAATTGAATTTATGTCTTGGCTTTGTGTTTTTATGTTATGGCTTTGAGACCCTCTTTTTATCTTCTAGACCCTGAAACACCAAAACTTCAAGAAGAAGATGTTTCCCCTCACCAGCAGAGTCACGATGAAGATAAGCCACACCAGTGCAATCGCTGTGGAAAAAGATTCTACAAACAGGCCAAACTTCGAATCCATTTGCGTGTTCACACTGGAGAGAAGCCTTACCATTGCTCCCAGTGCGGAAAGCATTTTAGTCAGTCAGTAAACCTTAAAAAACATCATCGCACTCATCACACGGAGGAGAGGCCGTACCACTGCACGCTCTGTGACCGGACGTTTTCTCTCTCATTCTCTCTAATAAAGCATCAACGTGTCGCTCATCCAGGTAAGATCGACGCAACATCTCATTTTAGTTTGAATTAAAATTGAGGGAAATAGCAAATTTCTGGTTGTATTATTTTGACAAACTATTCTGACAAAGTTTGTCCAATCATTCATAAGTTGGGACACACATTCTTTCCACCTTTTTTTTTTTTTACAAACCTTGCAGTTAGTTTAGGTTGCATATATCTGGGTAGAGATGCAAAGAGGTTGTATCTTAGCATCAGTTTTGGTTACTGGAATAAAATGATGAAAGTGAGGCCATATGCGTTTGACGTGCACTTGTGGCCTTATAATGGACATGGGACTGTAGGGTGTCCCGTTTGCCATTTTAGGTCGCAAAAGGATGTTCGAGCACCTCCTTTGCAGCTGCTGTACCTGACAGTCTAATCAACATTACTAACTAAAAATAGAACTTTGAGGAACATTAGGAAATTTGGGACTTTTGAGACATAGCTGTTTTGAGACCTAGCGCTTTGCAGTAGTGTGCTATCCAAACACAAGATCTGATGATGTTACTATTTCTGTATGTTTGTGATCATTGAAACCATTGATGTTTATTAATTTATTTAAACAGAGCGCTTGAGTGTTGCTGAACGCAATCGCTTTACCTGTCCCTACTGCGGAAAAATGTTTGGACGACATCAAGACATGGAGCAACATAAACGAATTCACACAGGAGAGAGACCGTTCCGCTGCACCGTGTGCAACAAAAGCTTTAGGCAACGTTCAGTTTTGATCGTGCACAGAAAAATTCACACCGGAGAAAAGCCGTTTGAATGTTTCATATGCTTCAGACGCTTTTACGGCTCGGGAGATCTGAAGACGCATATGGGAACTCACACTGGTGTGAGACCACACAGTTGTCCACTGTGCTCCAAAAGCTTCCCTCGACCGAGTAGCTTGCAAGCACATATGCAGTCTCACCTGAACAAGCTGCAGGATGGTGACATCAGGGCTGATGCATTTGATCTTGAGGGGGAGGATCAGGGTCAACTGGATGATGGGGAAGGAGACTGTGGTGGTCCTGCTTCATCAGACCTATTAGTAATGCTTTCTCCAGACACTGGAGCTTCTGAAGACAGTAAGACATATTGTCTTATGATGAATTATTCTCAGTAGCAGCAAATGCAGGAAACTAATTGTATAGTGTTGTACAAAGGGAGTGAGAGTCCTGCTGCAACTATATGACAATAGTTGATGGATTACAGCTTGTTGTTGTAGACTTAATTGGTCTAGAATGATTGATCAACTAGACTGGCAGCTGGTGGATCTGATTTTTATAGACTATATTGTATATATATTGTATATAGAGACTATATCTATATTCTATAACTAAAATAGACCATCACTTCAATCTTGAATATATATCCTGTACAGCATAACTGTACACTTACACAATCTCCCATTGCATAACATTATCTGATGTTTCCACAGAAATGAGCGCAGAAGAACCTTCCAGTGAGCAGCCCCACTTCCTGCAGTCTCAGTCACACACGTTCAGTCAGTTATTAAACCTCAATAATCAAATCCACAATGCAGATCAGAGCTGCAGTTCAGAGGCCATAGGACCTCAAAGGCCATACCATTGTTCCATATGTAACAAACCCTTCTCTCTGCTAATATCCCTGAAAAGACATCAACTCATATTCCATCCGGGTAAGAGAGCTGCCTGTATTCAGTGCATTATTGATGCATCTTTTTGTCCATCAATTTGATGTTTCACTGGCTTCATAACAAATGTTTAAGTGTTATATTAGTAAAAATGTGGTTAGTTCATAGATTGGTCTGTTTACCAAAGTACTTTATCCAAAATATAATACATTTGAATTAAACAATATATATGTTACATTTTAATGCACACTTATTGAAAATAAATGTTAATTGTGCACTTTTGAGATGTCAGTAGATTGTTGGTAATGGCAATAATGAATTGGATCTGGTTTCTTCACTAGATCAGCATGCTGACACAGAGGGCAAGTGCTTCCCCTGCTCTTACTGCGGGAGGAAGTTTGGTCGCCGTCAGGGCTTGTTACAGCACGAGCGAATTCACACAGGTGAAAGGCCCTACAACTGCCCCACCTGCAACAAAAGCTTTCGCCAACGGTCCGCTCTGGTTGTACACATTAAGACTCACACAGGAGAGAGGTCCTTTTTGTGCTTTGTGTGCAGTAAAAGCTTTTATACCCCTGGAGACCTGAAGAAACATCTGGAAATTCACACTGGAGTGAGGCCACACAACTGTCCTATATGCTTTAAGGGTTTTGGCCGTCCCAGTTTTTTGCGAACTCACATGCGAATCCACGAGAGTAAGTTTAAAGAACCACATGACCCTTAAATACTGTTCATTTGCAATTACTTTTACTCTACATTAAATTGATGTTCTCTGAAGGTTATATAGCCTATATATATATATATAAAATAAAAAATAAAATTATAAATTAAATAAAATTAGCATATTGTGATAAAGTTCATTATTTTCTGTAATGTACTGATAAACATTAGACTTTCATATATTTTAGATTCATTACACACAACTGAAGTAGTTCAA
>JBAJNP010014650.1:0-10753 GCA_036877545.1 Yasuhikotakia modesta | reverse complement strand
TTTATCAGTACATTACAGAAAATAATGAACTTTATCACAATATGCTCAAAAGTGGCTTGACCTGGGGAATGCGGCACCTGTAGCCCATTTCCTGCACACGCCTGTACACGGTGGCTCTGGATGTTTCTACTCCAGACTCAGTCCACTGCTTCCGCAGGTCCCCCAAGGTCTGGATTCGGTCCTTCTCCACAATCTTCCTCAGGGTCTGGTCACCTCTAAAATATATGAAAGTCTAATGTTTATCAGTACATTACAGAAAATAATGAACTTTATCACAATATGCTAATTTTCTGAGAAGGACCTGTATATGCATCTGGCTGTCACGAACTACAACTCCCACAATCCGGGAGTGCCGGGGCCACGCCCACCACAGGTTGCTTCCATTAGCCCCATCAAAGACTCTATTTAAATGTAGCTGTGCCTTTGATCAGGTTGAAGTCTCGTTTGGCTATGGCTAACGTTTCTGAGCATTTTCCCTGTGTCTTCTGGTTTCCTGGTTCCTGTTGTTAGTCGCCTGCCCATGGACTCTTGCCTGGTTTTCGGGTAACTCTTGTGTTTTGCCGCCTGCCCCGATCTTCGCTTTGGACTCTTGTTTGTGTTTCTGGATTTCCCTTGTTGTTCCTGTTTACTGTGTTTTTGACCCTTGCCAGTTGGACCATGTTTTCCTGTAATAAATCGCTCCACATGGAGCATCTCTGAGCACTTCGTTACACTGGCAGATGCTTTCTCCAAAACAACTTGCATTCAACTTGCACATTTTGTTGGTAAATGTGCTGCCTGAGACTGTGTCAGTTTAAAATCACAGTTTGGTAACAATCACCAACGTTTTGATATCGCCATAGCTGATCCTCAAGCATACAGGGATTCCTGTAGGAACATGACTTTTCTGCTCAAACCTGTGGCATCTAATAGACCTGCTTCTCTTATCTGAAAGTTTCTAAGAGCCAAAGCTAGATTTCTCGCATTTTCTCGAGTGCATAGGTCACTTTGAAAGTTTTTAAAATGAAATACTATCAGGCTGATTAAAAAAGTATCAACACTGGTCTAAATCTTATTATTGTGTGAACAAATTAGCTTTTATTGCTCAGAGCCTGGTACTGCATCAGCTCTGTTAGCTCTCACTGTCTGTTTGCTTCTTAAATGGTGGATAGACAGAAAAGACAGCACTAATCCCAGCTGACAGGTAGCATTCTCAGAACGTTGGCTCATACAACCTCCTCATAATATTAATATAATGTATTGAAACTGGACATTTGAAACATTCCTAGAACATTCAAAATAACATTTATTGTATTTTTGCTACTTACTGGAAACTTTAGGGAAATGTTCTTACAGCCTAAAATTGTTAGTTGGGTACCTGCAAGACCTCCAACAGTTCTGTTTAGAGTCACATTAACACACACATACCCTGACAAAACAATACACTTGAAAAGATCTACAAAGCAACATCTCCATGTGAAGAAGAGAGGACAGACATTCATAATCCTAAAGTAGGTTTTCAAACATTTCTTCAGTTGGTCATGCCTTTAAATGGAAAACATTTTTTTCAAATCCTTGAAATAAATCTGTATCAGTCACGGTACAAAAAAGCTCTAATGAAATCTACATAAAAAACTTCCAGATAAGAGAAGGCAGATATAGGCCTGTCTGTGGAATGGCACGGGTTCAGGAGTAGGAGTCATGTTCCTACAGGACTTACTGTTTGTTTGATGACACACAACTATGGCGAAATCAAAATTGGTTGCCAGGTGTTGAGAAAATGAGCTGATTATATACATTTTCACTTCTTGAAAAGTAGTGTTTTAAATCAGTTGTCGCCAGCTTTGGTCTATCTCTAACTGAGAGAGTCGGAAGTGCAGCAATCACAGGTGTGTAAACAACAGCATATGCATGTCAGAGCAGCATCCGGTGGGAGTGTGTGTTGTTATGGTCTGATGCTGAGGGCTTTTCACGTGTCTGAATGCTGGCAGGAAGCCACTGTGAGCTGTTTTCAACATACACATAGGCATACATATACGTTGTTGACTGTAACGTGTGACAGCACACCACCCTCCAGGCTTAATGAGTTGTACCTCCTCTTACTCTTTTTCTCTTTTTTCTCCTGCTCTTTCCCTCCCATCCAACATTTAGCCAACAAAACTAATATGGAAAGAAGCAGGACCTCATACCCCTAAATAGCTTCTCCAGGGAGCCCAATAATGTGGCTGATGTTTCACTGTTTTCCTTTTTTAACTACTCACAGGAGAGCTTTGAAAACCAGTTTTGTTTCTCAGTTTCCATACAGAAGTTTGATTAAGAGATAAGGCCTCAGCCTTGGAGGACGATCTAGAGAAAATGCAGTAAACGTCACCCTCGGTGAGCAGACGCTAAGGATGGGAATGGCATGAAATGAGACGCCTGGGACTAATACGTTAGACCTTTCACTGATATCTTCACCTGTCTGCATCTGATTTTACTTGTATACGAACTCAGCTGTTTAGCTTTGGAATTGACTGCCACTTTTTCATGTCTTTGAAGATGTTTTTTTAAACTAAAACATACAGCTAAAAGTCTGATGGTTAAGATTGTGTCCTAAGTTTCTTGAAATGACACACAACCCTCGTAATCCCAGGAGGAGTTCGCTGTTTAACTTCAGCTCGGCTTGGAGACGCCACTCTTGTATTGGGTACGTTCTGTGTTTAATGACAAAGAAGTGTTTTTAAAATATACTTTGTTTGCTACAAATGAGTGTTACAGTGACCTGTACTGGGTTTCCTGTTTTAAAGGTTTTGAATGCTCAGTTCAGATCAGCCAGAGGGCATCTGTTGCGTTACTGTAGGTTCAATTCAGTTCAAATTCATGAATCTGGACATTTCCAGGGGATGAACAGATTTCCATCTCAAAACAGACTCTCAGTGTTGGACATCTGAGGTGATGCTGATGTCTTACAGGATGTTCATATTCATGTTATGACATGTCACTTGATGTTGTTGGATTAATGGTAGCATTAAATTCCTTTGTCATCAATTGTAATAGTTTCAGAGCAGTAGAACTGCAACAACAGAATTACATTTTTATCACCTATTCCGTAGACATTTTCAGTATCTATGAAGGCTATGGGTCTGCGTCTGCTGCTTTGTGCAAATGCAAAACAAATGCAAAATTTCAGCCATATGCTCCATGTAACCATGTAAACAAATGCAAACATGTTGGAATGATTATGTAACCTCCACTTAACCCAGGCTGCTTGTGTTTGAAACACATTAGGAGACTTTTAACAAAACAATGTAGACTATTAGAAGTCAATATCATGAGTTTGGCCGGTTATTGTTGAGACCATAGCAGATCCTGTTCTATTATTAGAAATGCTGTGAATCTAAACTTCTCTGTAAAATCTCTTCCAGATGTGCAGACATCACAGTCTTGTACGTGAGCTCAGACTGCTTTAAAAAAAACTTTTACAAAAAACAGTTACAATTACACTGAAATGTTTAATCAAAACATCACAATACATCAGAAATGCGTCAGTGCAGATGCGTTCAGACAGTTCAGTGACTGAACATGTTTAGTATTTGGTAAAAGTCAGGAAGCAAAACTCAAATTAGCGGCTATGAATGAACCACTTTTCAAAGGCAAAGCGAAAGGGTCCGTTTTTATGTTTTTTTTCTGCAATCCCAGTTGAATTTGAAAGTTGAATTTTTAAGTTAGCTTTAGCAGAGTGTAAACAGCATTTTGTCATGCTATAGCTGCAATAACGACAAACTTCACAATCAATATTTACTTATGCATTATGTTTCCAAGTGACCAGAAGTCATTACATTAAAAAGTATTTTAGCTTATGTTTATGTTATGTTAAATTGTATCCAAAATGCAACTGATTGCATCACATTTCAGTGATATCTGTCAATTACCAAACACATTGTATGTGTGTTATGCTATAAAAACCTTTAAAGCAACTTTAATGCTCCTTTTTTTAATTCATCCTGATTCACTACCCTGCTGTGTTCCATCACTAATAAACCTGTATCATTGTGATCAGGCTGTCTGTATTGTTTACTGGTTTCTTTGGTGAACTTTTGGAACTGATTCTCAGCAGTTGTTTGTGTGTGTCTGCCCTCCTCTGGGTAAATAATGAACTGTGTTTGTTTTTCTGTAATAAATTAATGTACACAGTTCTGTAAAAGCAATTCATGCACCTGATGTACAAACAAATTTGCGTAGTTTACCTTTTAACTTGTAACTAATTGTTTCACACGGGGAGTTTCTCTCTCACCCTCTTTCTCTGTTACTCTCTTGCAGAAAGGGACTCTATGGAGTTTATTGCATATGGAAAGATAAACTTTTGTAGGTGTATGTGTGTGTTTTTACATAGCTCTGTGTCTTTAGTGGTTGAAACATCAGAGAACAGTTGTGAATTTGGTGCTCCTCTGAATTCTTAATGATAGACCCGCTCGTTCATACCCCCACAACACCCCTGACTGACCAAATATTTTCCTTGATTTGAGCAGATTAGATTTAGCCCTCAGGGAGCTAAAAATCAGTCCAGGATGAGGGTCTCTGCCACAGATGATTTTACTAATGCAATTTTTATGAGATATGGATACTGTGTTCAAATAATGTTTGTTAATAAAAACAGTACTTAAAAATGTTACAATGCTATTGAATTAGAAATCAATATATTAATGCAAGTGTCATTTTAAAAACACATTTCAAAATCAAATATTTGAAAGGCACATGAGGAACAGGTGAGGGCAATTAAACAAAGACTCAATGAAGGCTAACAAGGAGATGAGGAAAGGAGGAAATAAGGAGGAGCTAAAAAAGCACATGGCAAACAATAACAAGGTCATGTGACAAAACAGGAAAATGAAAACAGTTTGGGCATTCTTGCATTATATAACACTATGTAAAAGCAAATGGCATCTGCAAACAAATGATGTTAGACCTGTTCTCAGGACAAGCTTCACTTTTCTGAGACATTTTTGCAGTGACTTTAACCAGCTGGTGTTAATGTGATAATAGTGGCTGTGTGAGGTCATAAAGGTGTCCTAATAAAGTGACCACAAGTTCAGTACATTAACTATGGACCAAATAATTTGAACTGACAATGAAATATGTGTTTTTATAGCAATTTATATTTCTTAGCATTTTTGTAATATTCTTAATTTATAATAATTAAAGGTAATTGTGCATTAACTAATGCTAACAGATATACCCTTTTATTACAAAAATGTAGTAGTAGATTTTTTTTAAATATTAACTAGGATTAATAAATTATGTACTGTAGAAACATTGCTCACCATTATTTCATCCTGACTGAGGAAGTTAACTACTGTTATTAAAGGGAACATAAAAGTAAAGCGATACCAGCTATTAATTTAATGTGAAACCTAGAAACATTTTGTCAACCTTTTGTAAAATTTCTACATTTTGCCCTTCAAAGTTTGCTAGTATAATCTTTCATAAAAAAACCTTTAGTTTGAACTCTTATTCATTTAATTTATATATATATTGACCTACATATACAGTAATACACAGTAAATGCGGAGACCTCAATACTTAGTATTGTACATTTCAATACTTGGAGACCACTGCACTACTTTTATGGCCCATACTAAGGGAAGCTTGCAGTAAAGAGTTAATAGTGAAGACAGTCATATGCTGGTCCTCTGTATGACCTCACTGTTCAGCTGCCAGTCCAATAGACACACATAAACACAAATGCACGCACCCCCAGGCACACATACATGCTGCTGTAAACTTGTATATCAGTTTAGCTGTCAGACATTGTGGAATAAAGAGAGAGAGAGAGAGAGGAAGAGTTGTTTGGTGACTTTGGATGTGTCCTGGGCTGACACATGCACTATACAGCAGCTTTCCAGGAGAATTTTTACGAGTCAACTGAGGTTTTTCCCGCATAGGAAGCTACAGGATGACCACTAAACAAATTCAAGACCTTCAGTTGCAAGCCGCCTGGAAAACCTCAGTCATAATAGCCTGCCTTGATGTGTTCAATGCTTTTCTATGACTGTAACCCAGCAGTTGGAGGCATATGTCTCAGACTCCATGTGAGGGAGAGCTAATTTCTGGAGTCCAGCTGGAAAATATGAGCTTGCCAAATGGCTGTGTCTTTCTTCCACCACCTAACCGCACTTTTAAAGTTCGGAATGGGAATATCTGCGACTCCCTGTGTGCTGTTAACCGTCCAATTGACATTGTGCAGAAACACAGGCGGTAATTGAATTTTGTTTTCTAATGCTTCTGTTGTGTTTCCTGTGAGGCATGCTTGAACAATGTCAGAGAAAAACAGTATTTGGCTCTGTATATGTGATGTGTGCATGTTTTTACACAGTTTAATGTGCAGAGACAACTGTAAGCTAGTTATGCATAGACTGACTTCCTCAAAGGTGTGTATACTGTGGCTCTGTGGAGACTTCAAAACATGAACAGCTCTGTTCAGCTCTGTTTGTTTAAGTGGTCTGACATGTCAATTTCCAGCTCAACCAATTGTGTTGAGTTTAGGGTGGGACCACCACTTTGATTATTCAATGAAAGGCAGGATGGAGTCAGAAATGTAGTTGGGAGTGTTTGGGAAACCTGTTGGGAAACAGTCTTTATTTAAGCAATTCTGTTTGATGCTTTAAGTAGAGCCAGGATGATGTGGTTCAAAAAGATGCTGCTGTAAAATACAAGCTATTTCAAATTCCCATGTTTCACTGCTGGTTGTATGTACATCAAGGGCAGTTATATTATTTGTGGTTGTTGAAGAAACGCTAGGTTTTGTAGGTTTTCTCTTACTTTGGTTTTATTATAAAAATCCCAATGTGATTTTAAACCAGTCACTTCCTCTCATGAAGTTCCACCTTGAATTTTTCTGTATCCATGGAAGTCAAAAGAAGTTTTGCAGAATATGTGAATTCCTCTTTCTACATCATATGAAAGCAGCATTAAAAACAAAACCTGCGAAGCATAGGGGACAAAAATGCACCTTTAAGCCCCATTTAAAACAGTCACATGACTTAAGACCTATATTATAATAGTTGGAAGCCATATAATTGCTTGATGTGAAGAACTTCCTTTTTCGTAATACAGCAATTATATGGTATTCTGACTACTTTGTAAATATCTTACTATATTTACTGTAAATCCTGTAATTCTTTATTGTTATGAATACAACAGTAGCTTGTGTTACCAAAATACTTGCATGCATGTTTCACTGAAATGCCTGATGTTCCAGTGAAGGGCAGTGCTGTGACTCTCAGAAACCTAAAAATAAGTTGAAAAATAAAAGTTGAAAAATAAAATTGATGCCCAGGTTTATCTCAATCACATCAACCATTGTCCTTTATCTCACAGCAAACTCACAGCATTTTAGCGCTGTGCAGAGCAACACAGATGTCCACGATTAGCCTGTTAGTCAACTGGAAAGAGTCGAGCGTTTAGTGTGCGTGTGTGTGTGTGTGCAGGGAATGTTTCTGCATCTATAATACAACACAATATTTTGGCTGCCATGGTTTGGGGGGTATTTTCCCTAATCATTTTATCCAGAATTTTAAAAATGTTTAATAAAAAAGTTTCTTTTCTCAGAAAAGCTCAGAAAACATTTTTAACATTGCAAATGTTTAATAGCATCAAATCAGTATTTAAATTTAAAAACATATCCTTAGTGTCCTTAATGCCATATATGAGGCATTGAATGAAATAATTATCTTGATGCAATAATTAAATATAATTTACTAATCATAGCAAAGTTAATTTTTTAATTAATTTTTGATGCATTAATAGCTATACAATTGTATGTAAAACATACAACAATGCTTTATTGTCATGTTTTCGTTTTACACTTTAGTTTACATCACTTTACTTTAGGCTCTGGTGGTGCTCCACTTTTGTTTCTGCTTTACAAAAGACAGAAATCATCATCCGCTTTTGAAACAAATGACTAGTTTTATGGCTCTGATGAGGTAAACCAGTAACTGCCTTTCTCAGAGCACTAGAAAGATGTTAAGAGTGCTGCTCTCCACTTTAGACATCCGTTCCATGATGCACTGAGTCTTTATTACTGGCCACTGTGCACTTTAATTGGTTCTGCTCAGGAACTGATGCATAATGTCCTGTCATGATTGAAGCAATGTTCCAAATAAAGTCAGATTCTTAATCAGCACCAGCAGAGGGTCCAGTGTCTTAGCTCTGGACTACAGCTGCTGATGTGATGAACAAGGAAGCAAGTGCATTGTGGGAAAAGAACAGCCCCCTCTTACCACAGACCTCTCATTGCGCCCTTCACACCAAGAGGTTATTGATCCCAACATCCTTGTTCTCCTCTCATAACATGAGCACCAGGTGTGTTTGATTGTGCCTTTTCTGAGATAACTGCCTCAAGTTTAGAGTTTTCTCAGAGTTCAATTCTTAATGTAATAAAGTCTCTTAGTAAATGGGATGTAATTTGAATTGGGCATGAACCACAGGATGCTAAATTGGAATTTATACTGGAATAAGTATAAATATAAGAAAAATTAAAACATTTCAACAGTCACATTATTATTATATATTATATTATTTATGTATATATTATTATTAACCCAACATTAACCCATCATCTTGGCTAATAAGAGAATAACTATTCTCTAGCAGAATAAAGTTAAAAAATGTATCTAACCAATTTTCAATACTGTCAAAGTACTAAACACAGATTTTACTTTGGCATACATTAGACATTATACATACAAAATGTCCAGCAAATCAAATTCAGATAATGTATTCTAAACAAATAATTATTGTAAGTTTTATAAAAATCTAAATAAATTAGAAGAATTCAATTGAATTGAAATTAATGCATGTTGGGAGGAAAAGTGTTACACATGGTCAATAACAAGTCAATTAAATTTAATGAAATATAAATAAAATCTAAAATATAATAGATGACACTTCATATATTAACATTATTAAATGTTTCATAAAATGTGTGATGTTTTGTGTGATGACATTTGTGATGCAAAGTTATTATAATATATAACGAAAACATTAAAATTTTATTTCACTTAAATTCTATATTCTAAATTTAAATAACAATTTTGCATGCTGTTTGTAGCCTCTGTTCAAAATCAGCAGTTCTTTTGGGATTGATTTTGGGAAAGAAAATCATATAATGGGAAAGAAAATCATTAATTAATTTCCAGCATGACTCTAATTCTAAGTAGCTACATGTTTTTCAGCTAGATTAACATTCACAAGTGATGACGCCACCTGGATGTGTGTCGAAACCTTTTACGCAAACTAGGAACATGTCCAGTCTGTGATGACCTGGATAACTAAGACTCTTCATTTATCTTGCTTACACATACAGTTTTTGTAGTAAATACTGTGTGTAGTAACATTCACCCTCATTACACGCATCAATATCTTTACCTTGGTGTTTGTTACCCATGGGTATACGTTATACCAATAGTACCATAGTCTATTACTAATAATCTATCACTTTACTGCCACATAAATCTTACAAGAGTTATTAAAGGAGCAGTATATTATTTCAAAGAGCAAATTTCCTGTCCTGGGCTATTTTGATAAATTGTGTGTGTTTGCTTTCTCTGAAGCAGCGTGTCTGTTCCTGAAGTTCTCTGATGTGTTTTACTGTGCTATTACAAATCTGTCAGATCGCTTGATGTGCAGGTTGAGACTTGTATGTTGGCATTGAGTACAAGCCCGGTACTGTGTGTTTGTGAGTGATAGTAATAAAACAGAGTTTACAAGTGCTAGTCTCTAAATGTATCCAACTAAATTCACTAAAAAGGTTTTTAAATGAAACATCAAATTAATTTAGAAATCACAGGTAAAAAAAACTTTGTTATGTTTAGGAAGTTTAAGACAGTAAGGTTGGCAGTGAATGTGTATTCAAAGTTTCCCATTCTTCAAGTCTGAAGAATGGCAGTCTACCCACAAGCGAGACAGATATTTGACCACAGGCATGTACTGTGGGGAGTTCACTGTTGCCACATCAGACTCAGAGTCAATCTGCTCTTCAGAACTTATCATTTGCTCAAGTCCTTTCCTCTTGAAAACTATAGAAATACACTGACTTTTCTATACAGAACCATGAATAAGGAACAAAGACCTTTTATGAACAATATACGTTCTCAAATGTCATTTAAATGACTATTAAGACTATTACTTTCCATAGATCCATCTAAAATTGCTAAATCTATTTTATTGATGCTGATGACAGGGATTCACACATTTCTAATAAGATATGAGTTACATTTACATTTATTCATTTAGCAGATGCTTTTATCCAAAGCGACTTACAGTAAATTCAAGGTACACATTTTTATCAGGACTTGCCTTCCCCCTGGGATCGAACCCACAACCTTTGTGGTGTTAACGCAATGCTCTACCAGTTGAACTAACAGGAAGGAAGTTATTAAATAACACTCCAAATATCCTCCAAACACTCTCTGTCACCCTGCAGTTTTACATTCAATAATCCCTGATGGTGGAACGATCTTCCACACTCTGTTCGGTCTGCCGCATCCCACACAATATTCATAAACCTCCTCAAAACCCACCTCTTCTGGGAGCACCTCTTATCACCCTAACACTCCTCTTATCACTCTAACACTCCTATCTATAAAAAAAAAACGTCTCAGGTTACGTATGTAACCCTGGTTCTCTTTCAGGAACTCGAGCTGCGTCGAAACGCTATGGGAAAGCCATCAGCTTTTATGCACTCTGATACAGGTGTCTAATCACAAATTGGGGGGGGCGTGTCGTCACAGGC
>JBAJNP010014649.1:0-10754 GCA_036877545.1 Yasuhikotakia modesta | reverse complement strand
TGTGTGTGTGTGTGTGTGTGTGTGTGTGTTTGTTTGTTATATGTGTGTGTGTGTTTGTTATATGTGACAGAACGGTATTTTATAATAAACTGCCTATATGTGCAATAAAAGGTTTTAATGTCTGAGCTTCTTATAGCAAAGGATATTCCAGAAGAAAGACTCATTAAAACGAGTTTAACAGCTACAGAAGTATTGCAGTTACTCCCAATGGCCACTAGATAGAGGCAAAGCGAAATATTATGCAAATTCTCAAACGCATTGCATGAAGTGATCGTTTCTCCTGAATACAAAGTTAGCAGAAGGCCTTTAAAACGCCACAGCAATGCTCACAACATTAACACCTCTTTAATATTCAGGGGCGATGCTGGGATAAACAGACCAGCATCCAGACAGAAAATAATATAAGACATTTCTTTGCTTTTGTCATTGACTGTGATGGGCGTGTGATCTGATGTACATACTGCAGTTTTAAATTGGTGCACTGCATCCTTCCACAGTTACTTTAATATAAATGGCACATGTAACGCTCCAGAAACGTACATGTATGTCTATAAACAAAGTGTTTGTAAGCATAAAGTTTATAAACATACGTTGTTTAAAATGGACCGAGTTCTTCAGTCTGTATTTATGGGACATAAGATGATGTAGCTGTATATCACAGATACAGTCTGTCTGTTTTGGCTCCGTGTGACACACATTTTAATGGATTTCCAAAAATGTAATTTCCGATCTCATTTCCTCCAATTTGCTGCCCTTATTGCTTTGAGCCGGATCTGGGCGAATCGTCTGGTCCGGGGGGCGGTGTCGGGTCATCGGGGCTGTATTGTAGGGAACGACGATAGTCTCGTGAGAGGGTTTCATTTGTTGACTAATTCGTCACTTTTGTTTCGCCCTGGCCTTTAATTTTCAATGTGGCTGTAAATGATGAAGATTTCTGCGCTTGTCCAGACAGCTTCATCACAGATAGAAATGAGAGTTTGAACATCTACGGCAGCGATAAAGGCCGATATATCGTAATTACAGACCAGAGCTGTCTGTGATTTATATCTCTGAGGTTGAATTCTCACACCATTAAAACACGGAGAGGTCATCACCATGGAGACGACGGCTCCAGCCGCATCATTGGTCGCATCTGGGCAGTTAGCATCTTTACAACAGACTGGGCTTAACTTACAAAGGAGACGACAGGCTTCGCTGTTATCGTATCTGTGTTTCTCGCTGTTCCACAGAAGGGCGGCCAGATGCCGGCGGTCTGCTGTCCTCAGCACGTCCTTGCATCTTCTCAGCTTGAAGAGAATGTTGGATAACGTTCTCTAAAGGTTTTCTCTGAGACGTCAAAAACCTTCTTGCACTAACGTTAGCAGAATGTTTTTAAATGGTATAGTTCATATATTAAAAACATTATTATTAAGTCAGAGGAACATTTTAAAATGTTCTTATAACCAAACAATGCAATATAAACAACTGTGTGTTTTAAACAATCTAGAACTTTCAAAATAACATTTTTAACATTTTTGTTACGAACAGAAACGCTAAGGAAACGTTCTTACAACGTAAATGCGTTAGCTGGGTTGCCATGGAAGCCGCTCCACCGAAGACGTCATCAGCCACCGTGGAGACGTTTCATCCAGCGAAACACTCTCTGCATGTTCAGCTAAACACAAACCAACGCCTGCATGATAAACAAAGACAGAAATATAATACAGTCTTTTATGGGCTCCCATGGCAACATGAAAATGAAGTGAAACTGGGTTGAATCTTCTTTTATATTCATCACCGTTTGCAGCTTGTTCTTGTGTTCCTTAAACTTATCCACAGAAAATAAGAAAGTAAGTCTCAGTCAATAACAATTCATGTTTTGAACAGAGGTGGCGCTAGACAGGCATAAGTTACAGATTGCAGCTTCTGAAAGTAGGCGGTGCTTGTTGGGCCTTGATAGTCTGGGAGTTGAAAACTCAAGGGATTGTAAAAGAGTAAAGACACTTTAACTAGCAGGAGATGGGCATCATTATCAATGGTTAGTGTTGGTTTACACTGAGAGGTCACAGGGCAGGATGTGATGTCATCAACAATTGAATGAACTGTAGGATATTGCCACTTAGCGATAACTGAGAGGAGCCCAGATACTGCAAATCTGGTTATATCTCCTGAGTCTTTCAGGAGGTGAATAATTAGGCAGCCACCACGTCTACTGTCTGACCAAACTGGCTTGCCTCAACATTTTAGAAATATTAATTCATGTATTCATGCAAAAAATCACGTTCATTAAAATGCAAAATGTTGCTGAGAGAACAAAGATCCGCTGCTTGAGAGATCGACATCGAATAAACTGCTGACATTTCAGTAACCAGCCAATTATTAAATAATGAGAGTTATGAATATTCATATCTGAGGGTCATTTGTTGCTGTTGGATTAAGTGTGAGGCGGCTCACCTGGTGAAATTATTATTCAAAACGTTGATCGTGATCAATTCAAGAACCTGACAGACTGCCAGGGGAATGTCAACTACCCGGCTAACACGGAACGTTCTCAGAACATTGGCTAATGTTTGCTGAAGGTTTTCTCAAAGATGTCCCAAAGCATTCGTATAGTCATGTTAACTGTGACATTATATATCATTATATATATATATATATATATATACATTTTATAAACGTTACAGAATAGCAGTTTTATGATAAATACAATCAAATAAGAGAAACGATTATTTATAAAAGCTCATTTGTTTTTGTGCCTCTTGATTAATTGTTATTATTAATTTTAATTCTACATAAATAAATATACATAAATTATACATTTACATAATTCATAATGAAGCAACTTCCCTGTTCATATTTTGCACGTTTAATTCTGATGGGTTAACGCCTGGGACACGAGATACAATAACTAGAGTTAGCAATAGTCAATCGTCTATAGTCAATAGTCAATAAGCAATAGTCAATAAGCAATAGTCAACAGTCAATAAGCAATAGTCAATAGTCAACAGTCAATAAGCAATAGTCAATAAGCAATAGTCAACAGTCAATAAGCAATAGTCAATAAGCAATAGTCAGTAGTCAATAAGCAATAGTCAATAAGCAATAGTCAATAGTCAATAAGCAATAGTCAATAAGCAATAGTCAACAGTCAATAGTCAACAGTCAATAAGCAATAGTCAACAGTCAATAAGCAATAGTCAATAAGCAATAGTCAATAAGCAATAGTCAATAAGCAATAGTCAATAGTCAACAGTCAATAAGCAATAGTCAATAAGCAATAGTCAACAGTCAATAAGCAATAGTCAATAAGCAATAGTCAATAGTCAATAAGCAATAGTCAATAAGCAATAGTCAATAGTCAACAGTCAATAAGCAATAGTCAATAAGCAATAGTCAACAGTCAATAAGCAATAGTCAACAGTCAATAGTCAACAGTCAATAAGCAATAGTCAATAAGCAATAGTCAATGGTCAATAAGCAATAGTCACAATGCTGAAGGGTAAAGGTTTGAAGGTAACACAACGAACGTTTGTTAGATGGTTCTGCTCCCGTGAGGATTGTACAACCATCTGCCTCGTTCCTGATGGATTGACTGCAGCGAGACAAGCGTCCCATGATTCAGTCTTTACGTGAATCACGATCCATTCAAATGCCAGAATCACTCTGTCAGACCCGCCGGAACTAAATTATGAACGTCTTGCAATACAATTTTAAACCGTGAGAACGTTTTGCTAATGTTTACATTAAGCCACCAAAACGTTCAAGGTGTTATTTTGTTAAGTTGCAGTAACACTCAAAACATCCTGTTTCTAGATTTAGGTTAGTTTGCATTCATGTTATTGCTCACAAGAATAACCTTTTGTTAATTCTGTATTGTTTACAAAGCGTTCCACTAATAACTTCAGAATAACGCTTCGTAGACTTATGAACAACTGCAGGAATGGCTTTTGATCGCCTGAGGAACATCATCAAATCGTTTGAGAACATCAGCCAACGTTCTCACAACGTTCCCGCAGCGCATTTGTGACCATGGACCCGAGATGCATTCACCAGTATGCGTGCCAAAGAAAACAACCGCAACGCATGCGCGTGCATCGGTAAGCTCTCCCGGGACGAGGTCACCGGGCCGAAGTGAATCTGAACGGTTCAATTAGGATTTACATAATTAAAGATTAACGCCCCCAAACGGAGCCGGATCCCCGCAGGTCGGAGCGCGTGACGCGCCAGCAGCCCGCGGCACAAAACATGCGTCTAAACCCCGATCAACATGCGGCGAGACGCCGTTCAGTTGGTTACAGGCGCTGTGACTGATCACAGATCTCAGGAAACATGTTATGCTCGTATCACATCGCATGGAAGGACAACTGCAGTTTTGTGCATCGTGTGCATTCATTGCATTTTCCTCTATTAACTATATATAAACTATATATTAACAATAAATCGTGTGCATTCATTGCATTTTCCTCTATTAACTATATATATATATATATAACTATATGTTAACAATAAATCGTGTGCAGGGGTTGTTTGTGTCTTAAAAATCACGGTCGTTATTCAAAACGAAATATATTGTATTAGTTTCTTTTGACTTGAGAGTAAAATGTGACTCTGTAATAAGGTCACAAACGATCCGTTCCTACGAACGCTTGGCGTGACATTTCAGACGCTCGTTAACGAAACACGGAGGACAGACGGTAACGTTGTTTCTGTGACCCACTGACCCACATCTCACACCCGCAAAACCTCCATCTGCTTATGAGACCCACGGGAGCCTTCATCACACCCCTTCATCACAGGAGGAGGCGCGCGCGTGCGTGTGCGCGTGCGTGAGGACGCATCCCTAGTCTCCTTTAGTATTTCCTCTCCTCGTCCCAGTCAGTATAAATTATTCATCCCCACACAAACTCACTGTCTGTTTGCTAATCTGCAGAATGACATGAAAACATCTCGCCCGTCTGACATCTGCACTTAAAATCCTAAAATCCTTCTTAGTTCTCCAGCGGTGTGTAAAGATCAAATACATGCAGATGCACCACATTCAAGAAACAATCATTAACTGTTTAAAGATGCATTTCAATGAGTTTCCCTTTGGATAACTTACAAAACATTTAGGGAACGTCCTGGGAATGTTCCCTGTTAGCTGGGGAAACACTAGAAGATGGTCAGATCACAGCAGATCACGCAACTCAGTCACATGGATCAATACAGTGGCTCATGTTTCCACGTCTTAATCACAGTGATATTTTTACCTTCACATTCAGATTATTCATGATTTACAATAATCACCCAATCCGATCTCAACACCGTACATAGACTGTGATCATAGACTTGAATATATAACCACCGATGCAAACATTATGCAAATACCGTGGAGAAAATTGATCGGAATGAATAGATTAACGGAGTCAATCTCGTGTGTGTTACCGGTAACACAATCAATCCCTGACCCAGTTTTCCCAGACTGACTCTATCATACAAATAGAATCACATTATCACAAAATTACATCTGGAGGTGATGAATAATCCGCCAGCTGTCCCGGTGTGATGTGATTGTCGGGGAGGATTTGAGGAGCAGGTGTCAGATGCGAGTGTAAAGATCACATCAGATCACATTAATCACAGAAAGCGGGTTTGTCTGAATGATGCATGAAGATTTACACACATATAGACACTCACCGGGTTATATTCCCACTTTTTCTCTCCGTCTTCCGTGCGACTGCAGAGAAAAGGAAAACAGATGTAAAGAAAAATGTAAAGATTATAAATGTTTTTATGTATTTATATGATTATATTGTGCAATAACGTTTCTAATGCATTGAAATGTTTTACATTGTGACACAATTAACTCTCCAAATGAACTGTAACGTGACTGAATTGAGACTCACAACACTAACTTCATTTTAAAACCAAGACCTTTGATTTGTGGTTAAATCTGAGCTGTTCTTGTGAGATTCAGCTACTAACCTTCACACACACACACACACACACACACACACAGTTTCCAGTAGCAACACTGTATATTATGATGAATCATCTCTCAGTGGGCGACTAACATTTCTGTTCTGTCTCAGACTCGTACCACATTTTCTGCATTTTACATCCAAACTTCCACGTTTTTTGCTTTCACCTCAGACGTTTTTCTCTCTTTATCATATCTGTCCTTTTCTGCTTATATTGTCGCACCATGACAACGACACATTTTCTCTCGTTTGCCCGGCAACAGCCTCTCATCCTGTAAATCGGAGCTCACCTGAGCTTGTTACAGGATCTAAGTTTTGATTCGATGAGCGCACAGCTCTCGTGTTTCAGTGTCAAAGGATATCTGAGACGGCAAAGTCGGGAGAGATGCTTTGGTTACTATGGCGATGGCAGGAAATGAACGGATCGCCTCCTTTTGATGAACAGAGGGAAGGAAATTTAAGTTCCTGAGCGATTGGGGAGGAACAGAGAAAGAACTTTATTATAAAAGTAAGACAAACAGAAAAACAAACAGGAAGTTTAGGTACAGCAATGCTTGATCGCCCCGTCCCACGTTTATCTCTCTTATTAACTATAAAGGCCTTAAATGAACTCAAATGACCTCATGATTTAATAACATCTGTCAGGACACCAAAGCTACGGCTGGAATCTCGGCTTTCCCGTTTATTCCTCAGTTGTGTATCCGAGCTCTGGAACAGAGGTGATGCAGCAGCACAAACTGACCATTGTTTCTCAGACACCATGTGATTTGAACAGTGACGTGTGTTTGCCACCTCTGTTTGTTCTCGCAAGTGTTTCTTGATATTAGGACTGATTTCAGACACTGGAAGTCCGGATTCATGCTGTCACTGCAAAAGCCAAGAAAGAGAGAAACAAACACGTCGCCCACACAAAACTGTGTCCATGCTAACAGCAAACGTTCTTGGAAGGTTTCTCTCAAAGTTATCAAAAAACATTCTTGTGGTGTTGTTTAATTATTTTTTTAAACATTAAATATCAAATCTAAAAAACGTTATTTTTAATTAGTGAGTGGAAAATAACTTTCCTATAACCAAGCAAAAACTAGACGTTTTAGTATAACAGAATAACATTTATGTTGCAAACATTAGGAGAACGTTGGCTGGTCCATGAGCAGAGCTTCAGAAGGGTCTGTGTCACACAAATGCTTGTACAGTCTGTAACAATGAGCTCTCTGTGAGAATCTCTGGATTGACCCATTGTGTCCATCTCTGACTTTTCCTTTTTTCGACCCATATCTGTCCCTCGGTTTTGTCCGTCTCAGCAGACCTGCTTCTCCTGGGCTCTGTGAGGAGGTGGCTCTGATCTCAGATGGGGCTGATAAACATGTGACCGGATTCCGTGGGGAGCTTGGATCTCATCCACGGAGTCTGTATCTTCTAACCGGTTCTGACAGCAGCACGTTCGAATATTTGAGTGGGAAGTCTAATGCGGCGCTGTCGACTGATTGAACGCCGACCTTGTGGGCGTTGAGTGTTGTTTTGTCTACGAAGGCAATTAAATAATAAACCAATATGCCACCAGAGGCAGCAAGTGTACAAAACACATTAACACCATTAAATTGTCTGGTCGTATCTTAAAACATGAACGCTAGCACCCAGCATGCAGACATAAACGTTTAAGCGTCATTTAACACATTATTTTCATAATACGTGTTCCTGTAATCTTTCATCAACATGGAACATTTTGCTCCGCCCCTAAAACAATATTTCTTTACGGTTTAGCCCCGCCCCTCAAAACATCTTTTTATAGAAACCAAGCAAATTAGGGAAGCAAATAGGATCCAAATTGTTAATCCATAACAATATTGGCTGTAATCAATAAATTATTATTAATAATCATAATATACTTTCACATTAATTTATTGCATGATTAACACATTAATTTATTGCATGATTAATACTGTTACTACAGTAACCTACTCTTACTGTAGGTTGCCAGGCAACATGCTTCATAAATATAGAATAAAATTGATACTGACTGCATGACAAATGGCTTGGACATGGATCCACCAATCAGATTGTAGAGTCAGAACTATCTGTTTTACATGATTATATTTTACACAATAAACTGATAGTGGAACGAATATAATGTCACAGTCTTGTGAATGCAAATGTTTCATAATTTATACGTGAAATTCTTTGAAAGCGTCTTTGATGAAGGTCTTAGGCAAGATTAAAAATAGTTAACATCAAACAAATAAACCAACACACACACACACACACACACACATCTATTTACAGCATCAAGTCAGTGAGACCCCTGGGAGGGGGGGCCGTTTCTTAGAAGAGGGAGGAAGAAGCATGTGTGTTTGTGTGTGTGTTTGTGAGTGTATGTGCGTGTGTGTGTTTGTGTGTCTTTGTGAGTGAGTGTGTGTGTATGTGAGTGTGTGTTTGTGTGTGTGTGTATGCGAGTGTGTGTTTGTGTGTCTTTGTGAGTGTGTGTGTGTGTGTATGTGAGTGTGTGTTGTGTGTGTGTGTGTGAGTGTGTGTTTGTGAGTGTGTGTGTTTGTGAGTGAGTGTGAGTGTGTGTTTGTGTGGTAATTTATCACAGGGGTCTTTGATGCAGTTTCTCTTAACACCTGCCTGCCTACAGACTGAATCTCCTCTACGCTGCACAACTGATACTAGGTCAGTAATCCTCATTAAAAATGGATAACTGGGATGTTTTTCCCAGCCTGTGCACTATCTGTCTGCTCCCTGTACAGAGAAGCCAGAAACAGCCCCAGATTTATCTCAATCTCAGCTATCTCGCCTGGAGTGAAATTCTATCCCCCCCAAATCAAAATAACGCTTGAAAACCAGCGAAGAAGAAAACAGCCGGGGTACGAGGGTCGTCGCGTTTGGTTAGAGATCGTAAACTTTCAAAAAACATTGTCAATTTCAAACAACACGAGCCTTGTTAGATCTCACAACATCACACAGAAAATCAAAGACTGCGAAATGAAAATATGATATTCACTTTGATTCTGAAAGAGACGTGAAGCACAATGGTGACTAAATTTAGAGCTTTGATAAAGCCGTATTACATATCGTCCTCCGCTCTCCAAAGGTTGTCTTGGAAACAGCGGCAGGCAAGATAACTTTTCAGTCAGGAGAAAAGTTGGGAGTGATTTTAGCACACAGGACCAACTTCAGACCTACAAGTCATGACATTTAGCAGAATCGTGACATTTTTCTCTGCAGGATATGCTGGAGATATAACAGACGGGGCCAAAAACATTCTGCTCTGCAAACCGTCAAATATATATATAACAGAATCTGGACCAACGCTAACAGTTTAAATCTGTTTAAGACCATATCTTTACCTCAGGAAGGCCGAATAAGAAATCAGGTTGGCAGCCCAAATGTGTTCAGAAAGATGATCAGATTATAAATCACTTACCTAAATGACTTGCAGCATTCAGTGGCATGAGTTCAGACTGGCTGTACTGCTGTTGTGATTTAAAAAGAAGGGACATATAGTCAGTGCTAACATTTCTGCTAGTTAGTTAGCTTGTTAGTTAGTGGGTGGTTGCTATAGTAGACAAGTACTAGTTAAAAACACACCTGTCTTTCTCAAACTGAGTTGAAATACTATCTTATAATCTGTTGTCTGATTTGGTTAAATGTAAAATAGAACGGCATGAAATGATGATTTAATGTTAAAGATCAAATATGAAGGAAAAATATAACAAATTTGGCAAAAGCACAAAGGTCAAAAATGTCAAAACTTAGAGCAGATCATTGATTGAAATAAACATACAATGTAAATGGAGATAATGCAATAATTCAGACAGACAGTGCAGGTAACAGTTTAAAAATGACTTGGATAAAATGATATGAAATTAAGTTTGATTCATACCTGACGTCTGAAGATCAATTCTACAAGGGAAGAGGCGGAGCTAACACAGGAAATGCATTGATAGGATCAATTGTTAAAGAAACACGCCTACAAAGTGTATCAGGTATACACACCGTAATATGTTTTATTTATACCTAAGTCAGATAGAAATAAGTAAATGAACAAAATTACTATTAAATATTTAAAAATTAAATATTAAAACACCTGTTACACATTAACAGGTTCTGAGATTAACGTTTAAAGAACATTTTTTGTTATTTTTGTAAACGTTTCATTGTTAACCAGCCCCCGGGCCTCGCGAGCGCCGTGAATTAGTTTTCATTGGCTGTTTTATCTGGAGATGTTTTCCACCGCAGTGAGCTGAGATATTACCAAACACCCGTGTCATTTATAGAGGCAGAATTCCTGATCCCGCATTCATCACGGAATCACACTGATGAGTCAACGGAGCACCAATTTTCTACAGCCGCCAATTACATTAAATCAATACCTTATTGTCTGGGAACGTTTGTTGGCCTGGTGAACATTGAAGAATGTTGTATTACAGACTTTCTGAATTAGCATGAGTCTGATATGAAGTCTGGATTTGAGTCAGTCTTCCTGGTACAGTGAATTCATTTATAATCCTTCTCTCTGAAGTAACAGCAGAAATAAATCACCTACCCGGCCTTTTTTTTAACGTTAATAAAGTAAATAATGATAATTGTGTTTAATGTTTGATTATTTGGGGGTCGGTTCAGTTGTTAGGCAGAGACACGGCTCTGCGTATCGGGCCACTGATGAGAATAATGTCATTGCCAAGGTAACAGGTGTTTGGTGTTGCCATGGCAATGGGGGAGAGAGGGGGCGGGGCCAGAGTCGCCACTGAGTAATTACTGTGACTGCTGCAGATTAGAGCAATTAGAGGCACAATGTACAAACAGTACAGTGTGTGT
>JBAJNP010014648.1:0-10754 GCA_036877545.1 Yasuhikotakia modesta | reverse complement strand
GTTACAACGGTTTGCTCTGTGCATGCGTCTTCAAATTTCCTGGTTGTGACTTTACCCCATCTATGATGTGACGCCCCCCATTAGACGTGATTTCACACGATTCAGAGTGTAGTTACACTGAAGGCGTTCCCATAGTGTTTCAAAGCAGCTGGAGTTCCTGAAACGGAACTTTCGTTCTGCACAGTTCTCTCAATCCAGAGTATAACATCTGTTGACCTTCTTAACCCAATAAATACATATCATACTTGTACAGTTAGTTATGCACGTAGGACATGTTATTGAATACATACATTCTTGTTCATACATCAAAATGTAATGGAGTAACATTTTCAAGAAATCAAAAACGCAATTTATAGAACCATAGATTAGCCATAGATTAACATAGAGTAACTCTAAAACATTTATTTAAGTGTGCACATATTAATATAACATAAACATAAACTACATAAAGACATAATATGGGCAAGGTTGAATTTGTTCATTTCCATTAATTTCCTGCATTGGCATCATATAGGGAGCTTGATATATGAATAGAAAATTATTAAATATTACAAAGGTACAGTGTGCTTTCTTTCCAGTGGGAATTTGTAGACTTTTTTCTGTGCTAATTTTTGGAAATCTTTTATTTTTTAAAGTTGCATTCTGTAAAACTGCAATCTGTTACTTTGCCTCTCTGTCGCCATCTCTGTTTAAAATATGTAACTTGCAAATGACAGAGGTATTCACATGCATGACAGGTTTATGATAATAAACTGCTATACGAACAAGCTAGAAACATTTCACCTTAAGCCTAAAATTATTAAGTTTGTTATTGGATAGATTAATATATGTTTTTTCCAGTATAACACAATGTGCAGTAGGGCATATTTTATTTATTGTCTGTAGTTTTCTGTCTATTTCTATTATCTAAATAAAGAAAAGCTTTTAATGTTTAATATAAAGCAAACATTTATGATGCTGCTTTGTACCTGTTTTGCAGCAGCATCCACTAACAGTAGTGTTACATAAGCCCATAATGGCATTTAACTGTAATCACGATCACATTATGCATGTAGATAGACTGTCTCAACTCACATCGCTGATTTTTTTCACAGACTCATGGCCTCTGAGGGTATTTCATACTTCAAAGTCTCAACTCCACCACCCCACTGCAGCCCCAGGTAGCCACTCTGCACCTTCGGAAAATACAGATAAGCTTTCAAAAACTGACTAAAATGGTATGAAATGTTGCAGCAAGACATTTATTTTTCTCTTGCTTTGATTTTATAGCCATCCATTCCCAGTTAACATTTTAGAAAGAAAATTAACTATTAGAAAGAAATGAAAACAGTATGAAGATCAGCAATATCAACAGTAAAAGTGTACTGTTATCAGGGTAATAGTATAACCATGAAAATGTTTTGCTTTTGGATAATAATGTTCTTGAATAAAGCATAATCCTATTTTTGGTAAGCCTGCAGCAACACATAATAATTGAGGTTAATAACTGAGGTAAAGACAAATCACATAACTTGCTAGCATTTTGAAATTGTATATTGCAAGTGCCTTTTGACTAGATTGGATACACCTAATCTTAATTTTTGTTCAAAATTATATATAATTTAGAGGGTAGCACTTTTGTTCCTATAATTAAAACAGCATTTACATCAGTACTTCACTAAAAATGCCTACAGTTCTGAAATGCCTAAATTACAAAGTAAATATTGCTTAACCTAATCTATGTTACAACCATCTTGTGGTTTAAATTAAAGATTTTAAGGAATTTTGTCATGATTTTTAAGATGATGACTTCCTGATGCCAAAATATTAACAGGTAAAACACAAACCACCATGAATTGTACGTTCTCCAACTAGCATGAACAAAATCTGTAAAAAGATGAACATGTACACAGATGTGTGTGTTGGTATGCATTGCTGCTGTTTGTTTCCCTCTTACTTAGCACATGGTCATAGACTGTCTCCTGCCATGTGTAGAGCAGTACACATTTCAGCAAGGGCAAACTATTTGAGTCATATGTCAAGATCTTACAGGCTCTAAACAAAGGTGTGTCAGGATGGCAGGCAGCAGAGAACGCAGGAATGGAGAGCCATCCACTCCAATTACAGACTGTAGTTTACAGAGTGTGTTGTGTTCTGATAGGCTCAGGGATGTTTGCCTGCAAGCGAGAGTGAGTCCAGGGTACTTCAAGACACAGTCCCTTTCTATTACTCAGAGAGAGAGAGACAAGCAAGCCACACTTTAAGAGATAAGGTAAAAAATAAAAGCTATAGGTATATAAGGTAACAAAAGCTGATCATTTATGTATAGCAGTTACAGCTGAATGCTTTTCTGTAAACTCCTAATTTTATGTAAAGCAACAACAGTAAACATTACTTAAGACAAGTAATAAAAGCCAGGGTTTATTTAGGTTTATTTAGGGTTTATTAAGGGTTTATTTCAAGGCCTCACAGCCACTAGAGACTGTAATCTCCTCAAAGGCTTTTAAGAAGAAGAGCATCTGATGTCAGCAGCATTCACCAAAGGATGTAACTTTGCATGTCATGCCAAACTGCCTTTGGAGCCCCCAGCAGGAACTTCAACTTTAACCCAAAACACCCCTCCAACTGTATCATCAGCTGTGGTACACAGAACACTGAGGAAGATCAACCACCGCAAAGCAGCAGCCCCAGACAACATTCTTGGACAGGCTCTCAGAGCTTGTGATGCAAAACTGTTGTACTCACTTCCATTTTTAACCTCTCCCTCAGTCAAAAAACCATCCCAACCTGCTTCAAAGCCACAACCATCAGCCCTCTTTCCAAGCAGAGCCCCCAACCTGTCTGAATGGCTACAGGCCAGTAGCACTCACTCCAACCATTATGAAGTGTCAGATATTGTGGACCCCCTGCAGTATGCATACCAAAACAACAGGTCCACATAGGATACATTTGCTGCTGCCCTCCATATTTGCTTCTCCTGGAAGGTATGGACACCTACATCAGGATGCTTCAACACAGTTGGACAATATCTTTTTAAAATTCACCGACAACACCACGGTGATAGGATGGATCACTGGCGGAGATGAAGTGGTCTACAGGAGGGAGGTTGCCAGTCTTGTGATTTGTCTTGTGCCAGTCTTTTGAACGGTTATAAACACCCATCTAAAGCACCACAATTTTTTTCCAGGAACATAGAACACTACTAGAAACCTCAAATCTTCTAGTTTTCAGATATAAATGTTTTAAAAAATATAACTTATCTGTAGTGATTTGAAAAGAGAATTTTAAAAAGTCTTATCATTTTAAGTACCTCAGCCATCAGCTATTCACATGGTAAGCGCATGGACAATCAGTGCCGTCATTGGTTCATTGTGAAAAGGTGAGAACACACTTTTAGAGACAAGCGATCTGAAAGCGATTTGAAAGATGGGCCGTTGACTGTGAAGGGGGAAAGAGCAAAGTTGTAGGTGTGATACACTCTCCTAATCAGTATTCATTAGAAAGAGCAGTAAAAACATAGTTAGTTAGGAACTTGAGCTGCGTCGAAACGCTATGGGAACACCACCAGCATTTATGCACTCTGAACAGGTGTGTCGAATCACTGATTACGAGGTGTGACCTCACAGATGGGGTGACGTCATGACCAGGAAGCTATAAAGGCACGTGCGTTGCACTGCTCAGGTTAGCTTCTTTGATTCAGCAAAGCGCTCTACGTCGAATTATCTGTTGATTGTTTGTCTTTCTATGTATTTAGACCAGGGAGGGAAAGCATTTAAGTTAGAATGCCACTGGCTAAGGGAAAGACAAAGAGTTTTTCACAACATGTGTTCCTCTCTGCCCATGTTTCATTACGGGTGGGGATACACACGCTCTATGTGTTGTTTGCTTAGGAGCGTAGCACGCTCAGTCAGCTTTAGAGGGGGCTGGCTGTCCACATTGTGAGGAGAAAGTGGTGTGTTGTTAGAGCATTCGCCCTAGGTTTGACGCCTGGGTTTGAGACCCATCTCTGACAATAATCACAGCATGTAGGTGTTCACTCCTGGAGGGCTCTTTTTGAGAAGGGAGCCCTCGTTAGCAACCCTTGGCAAAACAGCAGCTGCATTCGTGGGGTTTGCAGCTGGACTTGATTGAGGAAATTGAGACAGACTTGTCCGTATCTCAGTTCTCTCTTCTCAGGTCCTCCTTTTTATTGTGTATGTTCCTCCCAAGAAAAGAGAATAGCTCCTCTTATCAACGGAGCAGTTGGTCATTGAAAGCTTTCAGCAGCAATCAGTGTCCACGCCAGAGCTTGCCTTTTTTCCCTGACCTCCATATCAGGTCTCTAATTCCTTGAATAGGCCATTTTCCTTTTTGCCTTTCTAGTTCTGCCTACCAATTTTATGGGAATGTGTTAGGGGTTAATGAGCATACTTAAGAATGTATGTCCTGGGCTAAACAGACACTTGCTAGCTATTTGGCACCCGAAGCGGCAACATGTCTTTAGGCCTGGCCCTGCCCTCCAAACCACTGTGCAATAGTGCATTGCAGCAGGTCAGGCCACCATGTCCTTGCATACTATGATTGTGCTGCAAGTTCTCCAGGCCGAACTGCTTCTGGAATGAATGAGAGTGGCTAGGTCACATCTGAGGATGTGACTGAGTTAATTGAAAACTGATTTTCAAGACTAGAAAAAAATTATTTTGACTCTAGGTCCCCTTTAACAAAGCCCTCAGAGGTTAAGAATGGCCATTGTCCAATTTTTCAGGGTTGGATCCGGACAGAGTCCACTCCAGAACACGTGATTTTAATTAGTTTGATTGTTTGTGCAGATGTGTTAAGTTGCTTGTAATATTGCCATTCTTTTACCCTTTTCTGTCTTTTCTGCTTTTCTCTCTTTATGTCATGTTGAATGTACTGTTTGTCTATAGTTAGTTTGTCTGTTTAAGTGTAGTTAATAAACCATTTTGTATTTACTTAAGCTTAAATTCCGTCACTTCAGCAGGAAGAACAATAGTGTTTTAAATAATGCTTTCCAATGCGGCTGATACGCTACAATGAACAGTGGTAAATCTGTTTTCTACACCTATACAAAAGTTGGTCTAGAGCAATTAACCTGTGGAGTCGTCTTGGTACCCTGTGTTTAAATGTTCTCTTTGAGTGTTATTGATTATGGCAGTGACCCAATTATGCTGTCAAGCTATTGTTAATTCTTGACCGTGGTTCAATTGTATTTGAAATAGTTATGCTTTCATTTTGAATGAAGCCAACAGTGGCAGATGCGCACAATTAACCTGATTATAGATTAAAACCCAAACCTGAAGCTTTTTTTATAAACAGTACTTGCATCAGACTACAGTTAGTATTTTTATTCTTGATTCATGATAATGCATGATTAATGTCCAAATTGGTGTAGTGTGCTCTAACTTGATTATGGGAGGGGAACATTTTGGGCAAGTAATGATGAAAACATTCAAACAAACATTCCAAATAACTTACCATTCAGAAACATATCAATACAGCCTTTGCTGAACTGGTTCTTCCTCCAATTTAGTGTTCACCTTTGATTCAGGCTCAAACATATAACACTGAACCAGTGCATGTGTCATAGCTGTAAAAAGGTCCAGCTTAGTTGGTCCACCAGGCGATGCCGTCACATAATTTTAGTGGCACATAATCTTTTGAGTGGCAGCCAATTCAATTCAATTCATTTTTATTTATATAGCGCTTTTCACAATTCACTTGTTGCAAAGCAGCTTTACATACAAAAAAAAGACAGTCCATTACGATTATACCACAATATATTTTAAAATCACTAAATGGTTAAAGTTATTCAAAATTGATATGTTAATTCAGGACGATTAGGTGCACTGGCCGACTCATAAGGGGGAAAAAACTCTTAGGAGAAAAAAAACCCTGGGAGAAAAAAGTCCTAAGGAGAAAACCCCCTTTTTTTAATCAGTGAGAAGCACTGGGTTTACCTGGGTTGTGAACAGATTTTTAAAAATGCAGCAGCCAGTATCCTTACCAGCATATACAATGATGTGGTATGACCACATTAGCCCGGTTCTGTTAAGACTGCAATGGCTACCTATTAAATACCATATAAACTTCTATAAGCACTAAGATTGTATTTAAAATCACCTACAAGGCCCTGGGTGGGCTATCTCCTTAGTACATGAGGGAATTCCTCTCTTGGAAACTCTGGCCAGCTGGTAATACCAAGAATCTCAAAATCAAGTGCAGAGGGTAGATCTTTTCATATTTGGCACCCAAACTTTAATAGTTTACCCAGTTTAAATCTAAATTGAAAACTCACATCTGTAATCTATCCTACACATAGTCCTATAGATTTATAACTCAAACCCCTTAAGGGGTTGTTAGGCTGCATTAATTAAACTGGAGTAAACTGAAACCAGGAACACTTCCCAAAAGAACAGATCTGCTGGCTCTTACTAAGTCTGTCTTTTTATTTCCCCATGGTCCTGTAGCCAGCTGTGCTGGCACCATCCTGAGGTGGACAGAGACAGGATGGGATGACCAGTGACAGATCAATGCGACTATGACGGACTTTAATGGACTATTAACATACTTACCAATGCCGAGATTGGCTTAATTCCATATTTTTTTCGCTGCTCTGCCACAGCAGTTCAATGTTGTATCTGCAATAGGTAACATTCTGCCATCTCTGCTTGTAACATTCCTTAGTATTTGACAAAAGCAGACCCAATAGTTTTAAATCAATAAATTGTAAACTGCTGCTATCAGAGTTTTGGTTCTTTGCCACTGTTGCCCTGTTGGATTGCTTGCCGGGAGAATGCTAACATATACTGAGTTTAAAAATCTGTAATCATTCAATCATATTATATTACGTGTATGTATTTAGCTTTGTGTGTATTTTGTGTATTTCATGGTGTTATTCCTTCATTTTCTTGTCCAATAAGAATTGCACAAAATATTTACAATGATACCATATATTGTGTATTATTATTATTTTTTTGTAGTATTTTGTGTAAAGCTGCTTTAAAGTAAAGTAACATTTTAAAAAGGTGAGAAAGAGCTGAGGTTACGACGGTAAGAAACAGGAGTAGGGCTTGGTGATGAGCATAGCAGAAGATTTACAGTGAACTGGATGAAGAAATGATCAGACGTAGAGAGGAGAAATAAGAAGATTATCTATGGTGCAGTTATGAGTTAAGATAAGGTGAAGTTGTTTCCCTCCTTTGTGGGTGGGTGGAGTGTTAGCACTCCATAAGTCACAGAACACTGAAATGCTGTCTTCTGAAAAGAACTAGCAGCATGTTGAGTTCTTCAATTAAATTGCCTAATTGACCTGAAGGGTGAAAGATGACAAGATAAATGCTTGCTGATATTACTATCTTATTACTAATATACTACCATATTACTAATGGTATTCTAATGATGTATTATCCAGCCTGTCCTCAATTCAAGACCCCCCAAAAATTACCTTCTGGCCTCTTTAAACCACTACCCATTCCTTATTGTTCCTGGTCCCATCTGTCAATTGACTTTGTAAGGATGGTTTCACTACAGTGGTTGAAGCTGTAGGAATGCCAGAATTACTAGAAAATTGTTAATGGCAAGATGGTATAAAACTGTGTATTTTCTGTCAATTTCCCCACTTCTGCTATTTACCATTTGTAATGATTGCTCAAGCACAAAGGGATTCCATGTGCAGCTCTTTATTAACGTTAAACATGGTCAGGCAGGCAAAATACAAGCAAACAGGCACAACAAAGAATAACCACAAACAGAGGTCAGGGCAGGTGGCAGGCAAAACGGGTAATCCAAAAACACAGGTGGAGGTCCAAAAGTTTATCATTAAAAATGCTGTACATTCACATGGTATGCAGGTCACTGCCATAATAAATTACAATCAAAGAGGACATAAAAAACAACATGTATTTATTTTTATATTTATTTTAACATATACCATCACCATTTGTCACTCAGAGGAAGGGAAAGGTAGGCCTGAGATGACCCATTGACTAGCAGTGTGTAATTAGACTAATTCACATTTGGTTGAGACTTACATTTGGTTGCTAAATACAAAGCAAAACAGAAAAAACATTAATAATGCACACACCCTCCTCCTGCATTCACGTAGTCAAAAAAATTCTGGTTGGTTAAAATGTCATCATGCCCCCCTGTTTGCTTGAACATTGTTGAACGTTGTGTAACGGCTCTGTTTTTCACACCTAGTCAAAAATATCTTAAGTGTGAACAAAACAATCAGCAAGTTATGTCTCTAATTTGTCCTGGTTTGTAGGAACGTAAATGCTACTCACGGATGCAGCTGCAGCTGAAATAAATGTCAGTTAGTTTGGCTCCCTGTCTGCGGTCTGTGGGTTTTTGTCTTATGCACATCAGCATTTTATTTAACCATTTTGTAACTTGTTATTCTCTTATAAAGAACAATGTTAGATAATGAACTGGTTAACAAAATGACAAAGAAATAATGAATATTAATGAATAAAAGAATAATGAATGATATGGAAATAAGTGACAAATAATAATAACAAAAACTTAACAAAACTAATGAATGAAAAGAAGAACAATAAATCAATAAAAGAAATTCAACCACAAGTACACCATTGTATTAAAACATTTTATTGGTTGAAAAAACAGCCTATATGCCTGTCATGCTGTTAGTCAGGCTCTGAATGTATATTGAATAAATATACAAAATTGAGTTTTAAATTCATTCTAAACAGAAAACAATTATGTAATTGATTGAGAAACAGGATAACAGTAAAGATAATCATAAAGGAGTAAACACATAAATAATATAGAACATATATAGAATATATTCTTTACATGGTGTATACAATCACACCATGACCTTTAAAATGATACTAAAAATTAAAATGTAATCTCGATAACTTCATAAGTTATACATAACATGCTCAGTAAATGTCCTGTGATCAGAACCTAGGCAAAGGTATACAGAGGAGGGAAGAAAGGAGATTGTGTGAAGGACCCTCTGTAAGCACCTTGACATAAATGTACGCCTCACTTCCAGATATCATCCACAAGTCAATGGACAGGCCATGTTTGTCTGCAAAGAGCTGTCAGGAGTCAAGAAATCCAGGCTATCCATCAACGCCGCTCACACCGTCCATACCAACCAGGACAACAGGTCTGGCTCTCAAGCCTGCAGCTGCCCAGCAGGAAGCTTAGCCCCAGGTTTGTTGGAATTTTTAAAATTCTAAGACAAATTAATGAGATCACTTACCATTTTGAGCTTCCTGCTAGGTACTGTATCCCTCTGTCCTGTAAAAAAACGGTGCTTGGGGCGCTGACCCCAATGATGAGTCTTGAGGTCCTCCACCACCAGTGGATGTAGATGAAACACCAACATATCAGGTGAAGGAGTTATTGAACTTGAGATGGATGGGGGGTCAGCTGTAATACCTGGTGGACTGGGAAGGTTATGGACCTGAAGAGCGATCATGGGTAATACCTTGGATCCCTCACTCACTTTTACTGAGCCAGACCCAAAAGACCTGCTTCACAACCACAAGGACGCCTTTGTCGAGCTCCAGGAGTTGCTTATAGAGAGGGGGCTCTGTAAGAACATGCCTTGTGATGGTCCCAGCAGGGGAGCCTGACACACAATGGCTGTGTCCTTAAGGTCTCAGGGAAGTCTTCTTTACCCAGAGCTTCCCACACAGAACTATTTGTGTTTCATTTGACAGGTATGATTTATATTTTGTTTCGTTTCTTTTGCAGTCTATTGATCATTTATTCTATCTAAATCCAGACTCTTCCTGGATTTAGCTAGATTGTGGCATCCGGAGCCATGATTTGTTTTCCGGAGCTGACTCACATCGCAGTGAAAACAAGGACGCAACAGTTTCTAAAGCTGCAATTGTTTTCCTGTGTAGCCCATTATAGTCTGATGTAACTTATTGTCCAGTGAGCAGACAACAGAGAGTGGATAAGATAGTAGAGCTGGCTGGCTGGGGTTGGCTTTTAGCCTAGCACACACTCCTGTCTGCTTGGCTTGGTGTTCATTGAGATTGCATAGCAATTTTACAGTATAAATAAATTGAATTCAGGTGGTTCACCCAGGGTGAGGCTTGGCCATTGCACTCTGGTTGTGTTGAGCCCTGCAAATTTTCCCAAATGTGGAAATCTTCACTGGCCAGCCTTGGTATCTTCCTTAGCCAATCTTGGAAATCATTGCAGTTGTCTAGCCTAGAAATGACAGGGTCTGGACAAGGAGCTGTATTCCATGTTTAGTAAGATAAGACTGGATTTTCCTAATGTTATATAAGGCAAATCTGCATGAACATGTTGTTGTGGTAATTTGATGAAGGTGGGCAGCAGTGGAAAGCTATCCCTGCAGCGCCCAGGGAGTTAGGTGTCTTGCTCAAGGGTATTTCAGTTGCTGCCTGCCAGTGCTGGAATTAAACCAGCAACCTACTGATTACAAGCCCTACTCCCTAACCAGTAGACCACAACTGCCTCCTTAGAATTATGGAACAAAGTTCCAGGAGTCCTAGAACCTTTTACCAGGACCAAGTATGGCTGATTGGTTGATGTTTCTCTCCCAGATAAAGATAAAGAAACTGTAGGTCTGGCCCGACAGTATCCTGGAAAAGTCCTGGAAAAAAATACATTCAGGGTTGTAAAAATGTTTAAATATAAGCCATATTTCAGCTCCTGGACTGACATTTGTTTAGAGTGTTAGGTGTGCTGAATGCTAAATGTGAAGAGACACCTACAATTATAATGGCTTAGTAGTAGTAGTAGTAGTAGCCCTTTTTTGTCAC
>JBAJNP010014647.1:0-10755 GCA_036877545.1 Yasuhikotakia modesta | reverse complement strand
CACAAAAACGTGTTCAGACTTAATGCCAGTAGCAACTTTCCCAACTAACCTGATGTCATTTGAAACCAAAACAATTGACAGGTAAAAGTACATGCTTATACATTGCAAATTTCTCATTATTTCATTCTCTCCCGCTGCATTCATAATGGAGATGACGTTACAATGTTAACAGTATCAATGTAAACAGAATTCAGATGGTTCATTATTTTCAGCACTGAGAGATGCAGTGTTGTCTCAGGGGAGACATTGCAGTTAATGTTTATACAGTACAAACGGTACAATTCGGAACTGTGCTGCTTTCAATGGGGGTTGATTGTGCAAGGGGCGGTTGTAACACTAACTGACTTCAGTCACAAACTATATAGAGTGATGATGCTTATTTAACAAACAGCCAGTTTAACAGTTAAAGTTCTCTCTCTCCATTTTAGAAAAAGAAGAGAAACTGATTAACAGTATTTTGTGTGAAATTTTCAACACTGTCTCCACAGAGACATAAAGATTTTGTTAGTTTGGAAAAGTTTTCAGAATAGATTTGTTTAATATGATAGATTTGTTTAAGTGATGGATTTGCTAAAAGGTGAAATGTAACATATTAAATAAATATTGAGAATATTTTCAAAACTAGTGGGTTGTCATCTTTTTGCCTTGCGCACAAGTAGATGGACATATTTGGCCATTTTTATCTCTGTCCTTCACCACAAGTGTTGCATCTCATAAAACGGCTTGTTGTTAAAAATAGTTCAACCTTTGAAAACATCTCTCGAGACCTTTCTGCCCAGTTGTTTATAGACTCAAGATCTTGGGCTGTCTGAAGCGCATTTTAAAACAGCCATACTGCGTATGCTGTGTAAAAATATACGCTATTTATATAATACAATATGAGCTGCGTTTACATCTTAGTGTAAATGCAGTATAAGTGAATTCAGTTGTAGTTTGTGCAGACGGGCAGGTAATCTGAATTCAGAACATGATTCACTTTCTGTCGGACTTGTTTTATTTTGTTGTTTTGTTTCTCCTGCAGGATTTACGGGTGAAGCTGGAGCATGAACGAGAGAAACGGTGAGTCCAAACGTTCTCGTTATTTCTGCAATGCTCCAGTCCCAGTCCTCTTGTTTCATCCTGGCTCTCGTTACGCCATTGCTAAGATCTCCCAAAACAGGGAAGAACAGAAATGATGCCAAGCTGCCCAAAAGAACCAAAATGTTCCTAAAGTATTTTGACATTTAGACGGAGTGTTTCGCACACTCAGTGGCACAGTTTGGCAGACAGAGATAGAGAGAAAAGAGTGCAAGCCAAGTGTTTGAGCTCAATGGCGCACCCATTATTAATTTACAGTGTCCTGTAGGTCATTCGTACACCCACACACGGAACATGTCATTTTTCCCAACTTACGACTGCCAAGTGCCAAGACGCTAGTCTTTGTAAAATACATCCATATGTGCTGTAGCTAGCCTGACATCTTTTCTTGCTAAGGTACTCGTAAAATGCTGGTATTTCCCTTTTTAGGAAGCCAATGTTTCAGCCTAGAAAGAATTTGAAGATGTGTTTGGAACAAAATTGTTAACAGGCAGAACACAGATTGTTCATAAGAATTGGAAAATTACAAAGTCATTTTTTTAATATCCTAGTTTCTTTAAGATTGCGGTGAGATTAAAGATTAGTTTTCTGAACTGTGTTGTCAATAATAATTATATAGCTTTGTATTGATTGTAAACGTTAACAGTCATCTGACTGAGTATGTTTATTTCTCCTAAGGATTTTTTGGGTGAAACATGTGAGCTTTGTGTCTCTGCGTGGTATTTTTGTGAATTAAGAATGTGGATCAGTACCAGACAGCCCCGATGCATCCTGGGACAAGTCAAAGCCCCCTGTCTGCTGCCTGTGTGAGAAAACCTCAGTGGTTTATGTCACAGGAAGTTGGAGGCGCATTTGAGGTGACAGACGGCTGGGCGTCCCGCTTTTACAGCTTTAATTGGCTGCTGTGAAAGAGGCACAAAAATGTTGCCTTAATACTCTTCTGCTTTGCCTTGACATTAAACAGAGACAGTCAATTATGGAGAAACAATCTTGTTAAACAATGGAAGAGCGTATATTATAGTATTAAATATTGTGACTGTACTGTAGAAGGAGTTCAGAAAGATAATTTTCTTACTGATAAGGGCACTGCTGGAGTTTGTGTTATATTATGCAAATAGTTTGTTTGAGTAAACAATGATATTAGTGAATTTTAATAAACCGCCCTGGCCAGGTGGTGGAACTTAAATATGTATTCTCATGAATATGCATTGAAGTTAGTTTTTTATTACAAATAACAGCATGTTATGAAATCAAAACTGCACAGTGGAATAGTTTAAATAAATGCAGTCTGTAACACATTTACAGTTATCAAGTGATAATGCTATGGTTCTTTGACATGCATACAAAAAAATACTTTTACAGCAGTAATAATGGTGATAATAGATCTTTTTCTATAAAGTACCAGAGTGGTTTGGCTTGTTACATAAAGTCTATACATGCACATTACGCCTACAGTAAGAGCACTACATAAAAAAACTCATTAGAATAAGCATTAGTTACTGTAACTAGTTGGACGCATACAAACTGTTTTCCTCTGGCAGCCACTGAAAGGCAGAGACAGGACCGAGGAGGGTACCGTGTGCCTTGCCAAATGCAAGAGATGCAGCCAAACTGAGATGCTTATCTGTGCACGCTGAGGAAGGAAAGTCATCTCATTCCCCACATCCTCCTTTCTCTCTCTCCCCACATCCTCCTTTCTTTCCAGTCTTCTGCTATGATTTTTGTCCATCCCCATCGCTCTCATCAGCCAGTGTAAACAGAAGCATCGCTCAGAACTCTATGAAGGTCACTCTATCACTGATCTAGGACCAGTTTCATCACCAGAAATCCGCTGTACAACAAAATACAACTGATCTCAGATTAGCTTGAAAGGTTGACTTGTTACCTCCCATTCAGCCATGAATAAATCCCAGTTGTCTTCATTCCCAGAATGCTTTTTCAGATGAGAACCAATCAGCAGCTATTAAGATGGGGGCCTGATTTAGCTAACAGGAAAGAGAATGATTGGCAAACAGTCACAGATTGTTTGTTAAAGTTTGTGGAGCTTCACAGATTATGGTTCTTCAAAGGTATTTGAGGACAGCAGATATGTTGACAGTGTGTTTGTGTGCCAAGAGTTGGCCAGATTTCTTGGTGTGTTGAAGCAGAGCTGAACTTTAGAGAAGGAGAGGAAAAACTGCTTCCTGCTACTTCCAGCTCTGCTCCAATTTTTTTCCTCTCTTTCCTCCCAGGAAGGGCTCCATCTGCCTTTGTGTGCGCTGATGTGGGCCCTGGTGTTGAAACAGCGGTCCGCTTTGGTTGATTGGGCCAAAAACACACTTATACTGTATACTGTACCCTTAAACATTTGATCTTGTTATGCTTGAAAAATAGACACACTTAAACCAAACATTGTTAAGATCTAGTTTAAACTCAAAGTTTACACAAAGTACACTTGTGACTAAATAAAATCAATATAAGTCATCTGTTGCCTTCCCCTTTGTTCTTCAATTCTGCAAGCGCCCAGTAGTTATTTTGGTTTGATCAAACTTTTTTGTGTTTTCCTCTGTTAGAATCATTCCATTCCAAAGACCACTGAAGATCAAGGATCTACTCCAGAAGGTGACAGAAGCTTTTGGACAGCAAATGGACCTATACTACCCTGATAAGGAGGTAGTGCATTAATCCTTATGACTTTGTAGCTTTCAGTAGCTTTCCTTTGTGATTCAAATGTGGTTTTAAACTTTTGAAATCTGCTGTATATCATTATTATATTGGCCTATCATATCATGTCATATATAATAAATGATAAGTTGTTTACCTTTGTAACCAGATATTGGTATTGGTGTTGACCACAGATAAACCTTTATTAGTATACCAGTAGCTCTAATAATTAATAATATTCAGACATATTGTGATAATGTAATGCTTAATAATGTGAGTTAGTGGCATTTTTTTTACTGTTTTTTGTTCTTTTGGTCTTAGATGTTGCTGCCGTTGAAGTGTCAGGAGGATTTGGACAGAGCGGTTCAGGCTTTGAGCGCCAGCTCCGGAATGAACAACCTGCTGAGGGTGATTCTGAAGACACCTTCCAACAACCACGTGAGTCCAAGGCAAAACAAAACCACAACCAAAACAGAACCTAAAGCAGGATCTAAACGCTCATTGAAAACCGTAACTGAACTTGAAATAGTTCTCGAACCTTTAGCCACACACTTTAGTCTAAGTTCCCCTAACCACATCCTGTTTTTGTTATCTCACCCCAAAGTAATACACACTTATGACTGTACAAGAAACAAACAACAGTGTGCAACTTTATGATTCTTGCCAACAAAACATGGATTTTGTGTCTAAAGTTTGTGAAAACTCTCTTATATATATGTTCCTCCTAACAGTTCCTTCAGGTGAGCGGCCAAGACAAGCAGAGCGAGATGAGGTCATCCAGGTCACTGGGAGATCTTAAAGCCTCGGTTCTCAAAGGCTCTGAACGAGTGCGCAAACACTCTACAGGTGCGTCACATGGGCTCTCACACACATGCCCCCTAACACACAACAGAAATGACACATTGGGTTTATCATTGGCTTTGTTTGCACCTAACCATTAAAACATACATTGCAAACATTGGTTTATTACCCAGCTTGTGTGAATATGGTTTTCCAAGCTATAAACAACAAAGGATAGTGTGTTTTATCATAGCAACATTGTTTGGGTGAAACATTTATATTGTAATAATGTTCATATTAATTAGTCAATTTCATGTGCATTTGATATTTCATAGTAACTCTGTAGTTTCAATAGTACACCTGTAGTTTGGCTCTCAGAGAGGGGAAATATTTTAAAAAGAGAAGTTCTCTCTTCCAGGACGTCTTTATTCTAGATATCTATCTTTCAGGACCTTACATGTTTGTTCTCAAAAGCCTCAGCATGGTGATGTTTTCATTTGMTGTTGGTCTGATTCTATTCACAGTAGAATATCCATTGTAGTCAATCTCAACAAATAGAGTCTGGATAGTGGAAGCTATTTTCGCTTTTAGCGACGCTCTTTTTTTCAGCATCTTTTTTTGCAGCATGTCTTTGTTTTCACACCTAAAAAGGAGAGAAGAGAGAAGAGAGAGAGAGATGACTCATTCATTTGTACTCAATGATGGAGGAAGTTTATAATAATGATTTATAATTTTACGCTGTCAGGTCAGATTTGTGGGTTTGTCTGTAAATCAGAAAAATAAAGATCTGGCTACTATATCACATGTCCGGTTACTGTGGATGTTGCAGCGTTTGTAGCTTGTTTTTACACCAGTTGTTAAGACTTTAAGCTGGTCATCCGTGTTGAGAAAACACTGCAGGTATGCTGCAATGTTATATTTTAAACAGAGATGGCAGCAGACAGGCAAAAGTTAAACTTCTATTAAACTAATATTGAAAAAACGGGTCATTAAGATACAATCTCCCACGTTTACACATTATTACAGTTGATTTAATGCGAGTCACAATGTTGTCAAGTTAAAATAGATTCATGTTAAAATTGTGTCTGAAGGCCTCAGCACCTCAGCACAGTTCATTCAGTTATTCTGTCTAGCTGTGTATTAAGGACAATGTGTCCTGTCTGTGTTAATGCCCTCTAATCTCTCCTGAGTGCTGCCGGGGACTCAAAGTCACTCTGATGACATCTAAAGTTGATTGCTTTCAGTCAGAACACAATGTGTATTTGAAAATGACAACATATTCAATCCCAAACTTAAAAACAAGGGGTGCATATAGTGGCACCTATAGCTGTTATAGATGTATGGCTAACAGTTACAACAGTTATTATCATCTAAAATTCCCCACTTCCCAGTATTCCCACTTTTATGGAAAACATCTTGTGTCTTTCTTTCTTGTCACAATTTTATTCACCCCACACATCAATTCATCTCTCTCATTCTATCTCTTTCTTCAGGTCGTCCTCAAATTTCACATTCTTCGCACCTTTTTCCCCTCACTTTATTTCCTCCTTTTCATGAGGTGTTTCGTTTCTGCACCACTAGCGACACCAAAAAAATCGTACTGACCTGATTCAACCAATAAAGTATATGTGGGGCGGGACTATCTGCTTGATGGCCTAATGACAGACGGAAGAAATGTCATTTTTGTCACTTTGGTTCTAATGGCACAGAAACGACACTCTTCATCTTTAAGTGCTGTTCCCCTCTCTGTATTCATCTTCCATCATCAAGGCGTTGTCTGATTTCTCACTATGTTAACATCCCTCCAGACAGACGTGTTGTGCTCCTCTGACATTCTCCTCACATGTATCTGTCACTCACACTCAACGTTTACTTCACAGTGTTGTTCTGTCTCATTGTCTTTCCTGCACCATATTCTATCTACTGATCGTGGAGGAATTATTATTCCATGCTGGTCTTTTGCATCCGACGGTTTAGCGTGACCTGCAGAAATCTCTGTCTGCCCGCAGGCTCTCTGAACACAGGCCGCACGTCTCCTCCTCCAGGGAGCGTACCTGAGGAGCAACAGCAGATCGCACGACAGGGGTCCTACACCAGCATCCACAGCGAGGGAGAATTTATCCCAGAAACACTCGACTCCAATGTAAGATCTACTGTCTGTGTTAAATCTGGTTTCTTTAGGGATTTCCTGTGTTAACGTGTTTGTAAACTCTGGTTAAAGGCCAGTTTTAGCACTGGGTTAAGCTATGCTATGATGCAACTTCATAATTATGCATATTAGAAAGTATTTCTAATATGTTTACCTTTGTCACCTTCGTTACCTTTGTCATTAGTGCGCAGTGTGAAATCTAGAAACCTGAATAGACAGGTTTATTAGCTAACATGGGGTGCAGTGTAAACAGTCTGAAACAATCTTTGTTTGTTGTTGAGTTTCTATGTTATTTTCTGCAGTGATTTGTGTAAAATACAAGATGTTTCTGTCCTGTGTAACCACGTACTTTACAACTGCCCAGGGAGAAAGAAAATCAAACATATTATGGGTATTGCCTAATGGAAAATCTTGCGTCAGTCTTGCGCAGGACTAGAGTTCAGATGCACAAACTGTAATGAAAAGCAATGAAGTGATGTCAGTTATTTTTTTTGTCTGTAGATTATGGAGCCATTTGGGAGCACTAATGGGTCACTTTCCAGCAGCTGTCAGTCACTGGACCAAGCGCTGGACAGGTGGGTGAATTATTTCATTATAAACTCGTGTTTGGGAGAAAAACGGCATTGTAGGAGAGTGTGTTTGATTGACTCTGTAGCTGTTTAGCATCCTGACCTTACATGACTTATCTTGTAGCTGTCCAAGCATAATAAGTTGATATGTGAAAATGTTTTAACAATTACAGACTTCACAATTAATAAGTGTAATATAATAATTACATCTGAAAAAATTAACTGCTGCCCAAAGAGAAAATGGAATGGGGTCGCCAACCAGGAAGCCCCTGATATCACCATGGCGACAGCTTGCTTATCTGGACGGCCAAATTTCAGTGCTATCACTAGCCGCCTCTGCTTTGCTCTCTCTCGCCCTGAGAGAGGGAGAGAGAGAGTCGGCTGATCTCGCCCATCCATTCTGTTATCGGTCGCCCGTACGGTATTGTTACAAAAAGAGTCGGTCGATAAAACGGTGAGAATAGAATGAGAATAAAACAAACTGGAGCGAAAGAAGGAGAATAAGTGAGAATGAAAGACAGAAATGTGTGTGTGAGACACAGGGGGTCGGGGGGGGATAAAAAGGGAAAGCATGCTACCTGCACGAGTCTTATCTGGCTTTTAGCCCTCAGAACAATGGCAGGAAACAAGTGCATGGAAATTTTCCCCTCTCTGCCTGTGTGTGTGTTTGCCCATTATCCGGGGTCTCGCAGAACCCCCCCCCCACGTCAGCGCTGACGTCACTGCCTGAGAGGAATAACAGGGTCGGGGCAATAACAATCACTCCTGTACCGCAAATGCTCTGTGTGTCATTAACTCATGATGTGTGTTTTTTAATGACGGTGCCTGTAGGAGTTCTGAGCTTGTTATGTCTTTTAGGCTGAGCATTGAATGTGACTTTATACATAAAGTAGATAATAGATAGATACCTGGTCTTATTGTGGATAAATTATCAGTAAGTTTTTTATCAGGGCAAGAAAAACAATCTTTTCCCCAATTTACGTAGCTTGTGGGTCTCTGTAGGGCAGAAAAATGGCCACTGGTTTTGTTGGGTTTTAGTGGATGCAGTACGACATCTGGTATTATTGGTCTGTTGCATCATGAATATTCATGAGTATCTGAACATCCGACTTGTTTGACAGGCTGCTGCTCGCATATTGTGAGGCAGGGAAGTATGTGATTTGGGAAGAATTGCAGACAACTTGGATAATCCAGTTAAATCCCAATGAATAAAATCAAATACAGCCCCTAAATCTTCATGCATAAATGTCTTATTTTACACAAGAAATTGCACTTTTCAGAAGTAAAATATTTTTTGAATGCAGTTTTATAGGTGCACAAATTTATTGAATCTAGATTGATCCTGAGGTCAGTAGTAGATAATTACTGTATCAAATCCACCAATTTTTAAGAATCTTTATTTTCTATAGTTGTGTAAATCACAATGAAATTAATCTCTATTAAAACAAATAATAACAATAATTGTCTGTTTACAACTGCCCTCAGCAAATGGGGCAGGTTGGATTTAGTCATATGATTATGATTATTGCTGAACTGTCCCATATTTGTCCTTCATGACAAAATGAAGTGTCACTAAAACACTCCTATCAAACCATTGTTTGTATTACAGAAACTAAAAATACATATTTGGATGCTAAGTATTGCATTACACAACATAACATCGCAGTAATTTAGATGTAATGGCATTCATGCATTTTTTAAGTGACCAAATAAATGCCCGGATGTTAGTATCTCCGGTCAGGTATCAGGCAGAGACAATCTGTCTCCATCCTCAACATAAGAACAGGTGGCAGGTGGCCCTGCTGTCCGTTACAGTCTGTTGGCATGTTGGTGACTGTTTGGTGTTGGAATGTAGGCCAGGCAGATTGTGCAGCCCAGCCTCACCGCTGCACACAGGGGAATAACATCAAAAATAACCTATCATGTCCCCTCCCCTTTTCTCTTCCACAGTCCGCCGTTTTCCCAGAACAACCGCGACAACAATTACCTGAACCTCAACTATGAATACAAGGGTAAGACTGACATGAATAATCATCTAGAATCTGTCATATAGTGTCTGTCGTTTTATTGGTCTGTTTAGTACAGACAATGTTCTGGCCAAATCTTGTGACAGGAGCTAAAGTTGTTGATTGATTACAGTCTAGGAGCTGTTTTTTCATGATTTAAAGGTCTGTTCCAACACCTAGTGAGCTGCCATGGTGTCTATACTGTCTACCCAAGCAGCTGCCTTCTAAGGCAGCATCCTAAATAGAGTGACTGATTTGGGACATTCTACATAGGCGGCAATTCTGCATGCTCTACAAATGAATTTGTTAACTGTTGCATTCTGGAATTGCCTTCATTAAAGATACGTTACAGAAGTAGTATTGGTCAAAGGTGTCAAACCAATTTTGATTTACAAAAATACATGTCATATTTATTGAAAAACCTAAATAAATATCTTGCAGTGTGATCCCTTAATAGGCTGCATACATGGTCTATATGGGCAGCTCACTATGTTTTGGAAAACAACTCGGTTTGAACGAGGGAAAGAGATTCTTTTTCTCTTTCATTCTTTTTTTCGGAGGCGCTGACAGATTGAAAGTTACTGGAGGGGTTAAAGCAGGAGATTTTCTTTCATTCCTTTCCCTGGTTAGTATTCCGGGTCTCTGTCTCTCGCTCTCTCCAGCTCTCATGCTCTCCCGCTTCTCTCTCTGTTGTTTTTCCTCTTGAGCAGCGATCAAATAGGGCAGCGCTGCCTGATAATGAGACAGTCTCCTTCCCCAACAAAGGCCAGTCACAGAAAAACACACTTAGTACTAGTTTTCATTTAAGGTTAGTCTTTAATTCACATACAGTACAATAGTCAAGAGTTAATTTTAGGTTATAAGAACATTTCCACTAACCAAGAATAACCAAAAAATTTGATATATCCATTTTTATTGACGTTACTGCAAGAACGTTTTGGGTAACTATGAGAGAACCTTTAGGGAACCACGAAGACGGTCATGTCAATCTAGTGCATTTAATGCAATAACGCAGAAAAACATGCACACATGCAGAATCGCAACACTGTGTATAAGTCCGTAGAGAACAGACTGTTTTTCTCAGGTCTTGTGAGTCGATTTTTCCTCTGTGTTTTAAATACGGCAAATTTAACGGGTCGCCATGGGAGACGGGCGGTCCGCTTACTAGACAGCTGCTTTCTATTGCACAAGTTATGACAAGCAGCCCCCCAAACTAGACCACATCCCCCTTTTGTGTTTACACACGTCTTCTGATATCTGTCCTTTTTTATCATATTCAGCTGTAATACGCAGTTTCTTACTTTCCTACTTAGATTATTTTACTTTGAGGATAGATGGGTAAATGTTAGAGAAATGGAACTTTTTAACTTTTTAATTAAATTTTTTTTAACTTTAAGCGCAGTTCTCTCCTTTTGACAGGCTTGTATATATAATATATGAGTGTCGAGTATAATTCAGAAAGATTTGCAGTGTGAATAGAGTTACATTATACATCATACATGTGAAGATGTCTATATATATATATGTCATA
>JBAJNP010014645.1:0-10757 GCA_036877545.1 Yasuhikotakia modesta | reverse complement strand
GATCTCAAAAGGTGTTGCTAAGAAGCTGAAATGGCCTAAAAGGTTCTAAAAGACGCCTAAGTAACATGCATCCTGTACAGCAATGGTAAAAAGCAGCTGTCTCTGACACATTTTGTCATTGTGTTCGGCAGACCCCCTCCTGGGGCCATAAACACCCCCTAACTGTTTTCCCGGCTGATTTCCCAGCTTGGATTTCAAAACTATCCATTCTGTGGTGATGTTCGGATGAGGGCTGCCTGCTGCTCAAAGAGGCCGGTTTCTGCTGCAGGAGAGAGACTTCACTGATGTGTTGTAGATAGAGATGGAGTCGAGGGTGGAGCTCTCTGAAACTTCCTCAGAAACAAATACATGTTCCTCTGCAAATACACAAACCTGCTGTGTAGCTCTGCAGTAAATAACTTCACCCTGTTAGTACTAATAGATGTTCATTTTTAATTGAAATTTTTGTAAAAAGTGATTTTGTCCATTCGGTCCAAATGCATGAATGAACAACTTGAATTGAATTGACTGTGTCGTGTCATGTGAGAGCGTCAGAGGGCCAAAGATTTAAACCAGAGTTGCTGATTAGTGCCATTTTTTGAGGGTTGTTCACATCTATTCTGGTTCCTTACTGTCACGCTCCCAAAATACAGTAATAAACTCTCTCTCTCTCTGAGATGTTTCAGTGGAGATCAGATTATGCAGCACTTATGCTCTTTTTCTGGTTTTCTCCTCATTGGTTGTTTATTAGCTGTGTTGTTGATGCTCTTTCTCAGGCAAGCGTCAGAAATAATTACACATTTTCCATCTGCTGTGCGTTGAGTTAGACTGAGGATAGTGTTGGAGACTGCAGGTGTGAGTGCAGCCGTGTGTGTTTGTGTGACGGCTCTGTGTTTGTTCACCGGGTGTGCGCTTGGTCAGTCTCACCAGGTGATGGGCTGCTGGCAGGTGCCACCCCCCCAACAAACACCATCTCTCTTACTTCCTGCCAAGCACTTGGTTTTGCCAAGCGACTGTGCTACAGTCTGCCCACCCCCCGTTGTATGAGTGGGCTCGTCTGTAAGGTTTCCCATTGGATGGATGGTCAATCACCCTGACATTTGTCTTAGACCCTGTTTACACCCGGTGTCAGCTGTTAGCTCCCTTCTCTGATCCGATTACAGGTGGATAGCACTGGGAATAATGTAAATGTGGTCCAAGGCATCTTATAGTTTCAAATCCTGTTTGGTGGTGATCCAGATTTGTGATGTAAATGTAATGTTGAGACACAAGGTCACATGACCCAACCCTGCAATCATACAGGGCTTCCCTAAGACCGATCGGTGGTCTTCTCATTTAGCCCACCTGCTGAGTAGCTGAATTAATAAATATACTTTTACACATTCCTAGTGTGCTACTGTACTGGCAGAGAGAGACACATAGTGTGTGTTTGGAGTGTGTGTTTGTGTAATCGTGTCTCTGATGCCACGCAGACAGACGGACTTTTCCTCATCTAGTCCATCAGGTTCTGGTGTCATCTTTCTGCCATCTGGCACCGCCAGCCAGTCTGCCCGTCCCACCACATCTCAATAACACACACACACACACACACACACACACTTGCATCTATCAACTCTAGTGTTTTTAATGGCATCTCATGGCGTTTTGTAACAGTTTTATGAGGAGGATATTTGTATGATTTTGTTGCTCTGATTTGTGTGTTTAATCTGTGTGTACACCAGCACTGGTTAGGTTTAATGTAGAGGTGACAGTATACAGGTGCATTAGCTGCTGTTTTGACTGTTTTTGGACTGGACTCAATTTGTTATTGTGTTTCCTTTTCTGTATGAGTGAATTAGGTTCACATTTCAAGAAACAATGAAACACAAGCGTATGCCTGATTAAAAAAAAAAGCTGAAAGTTTGATGTTGTTTCTGCATCTGTGTCATTCTTTAATGTATTTAAATACATATGTAAATATATAACAGTATATAATGTATGTATAGCCTGCTTTTGACCAGCGCTTGTTGAGTGCAAACGTTATAGTCTTTTTGAACCTTGTGTCTATGTGACTATTGGTCAGTTTTTGCCCCTTTGGTCTGTTTGTTTGTCAGAACCAGCAGCAGCTGTCCTGCACACCCTTTTCTCATTTTAAGTTGTGTTTTGTGAACGTTCTCCCGCCGTTGAAAGCCGTTATTGATGCACCGTGTGTCTGATTAAAATGCCATGATGGTCCAAACTCTGCTTCTGTCTCATCCAGGGAGGATTCCAAAAATAGAGCACGCGTGCAGCGAGCCGAGCCCAGGAACGTGCCGCGGATGCACAAACAGCTTCCATCCTTTGTTTAATCCCTCCTCCCCTCTAATGCCCCTCTTTCTCCTCCTCCGCTCTTCATCCTCTCGGGAGACAGCGGGGGGTGCGGCACGTGGAAGTTTCCTTCTTTGGGGGGGACACTGTTAAAGGGCCTCATGAATGTTTAATCTTCTCTCTGTGGCAGCATTTATTAGTGATGACTTCAGTCTGAGGGCTGAAAATAGCATCACAGAAACTTAAGTTGGTAAAAACAAAAGATGGGGACATGGGCTGTGTTATGACACTCAGTTTTTCAGGCATTTTTGTTTTTCTTTTGTTGTATAGTTTATTAATTGAAGACTAGTTTGTTGTTTTATCAAACCTGTTACTAGTTTGGGTATTTTTAGTGGTGGTATTTTTTATTAGCATACTGACAGCATGCTGTGGTGAGTTGTTCAACAGCTCACATGATAAAGCCTAGAAACTTGTAAGTTTTTGTTTAAATTCATCATCACAGAAACCACACACATTAAACAACCACATTTTTGTCTATTGCAAATTACAAATCATCATTTTCTAAACTTTTAAATTGTTGAAACTTTTAATCCGGTGTGTAGTTTCTGCAGGCTGACTGCCCTCCATCCCTGAAGGCTGTCAGGTAAACCTGAAACCTGCCCTGGGCTTCCTTACAGCCGATTAATCGACTAGTTGTTTAGGCAATCTTCCTGCTTGTCGATTTTAAAATATGTTGCTTGCGCATCTCGACTGGAGACCAGTGTTCCAGACACACACAGACAGAATCCGCTTCATTACTGCCTACCTGCTGCAAGTTCCTCTGGTGTCCTGCTCTCCGGGCCCAGCGGGCGCTCAGGGCTGGGCGTGCTGGGCTACAGAGGCCGTTCATCAGGCAGAACGAGGCTGCCGCTGTGGGCTGCTTGTTTATCTGTCTTCTGCTCTCCTAGCTTGAACTCGCATCTTTCTGATCAGCAGGAGAGGAGAGGACACAGGGCTGTTTCTAAAAATGAAGGATGGAGGTAAGAAGGGCATCTGGGCATCTCGCATCTAGCAAGTTTCTGAATGAAATGTGATGAAAGGTGATGCCACACAAACAGTTATTCTTGATATAAACCGCATTCTTTTGTATTTAAGTGTATTTAATTTTAATGTTATATTTTGTATTTAATTGTTTGATTATTTTAAATACACATAAGTGTATTTAAAAGCTATACTATGATCTCACGTGTGTCTTTTTTTATTGTCTCCAAGTGTCTCAACTTTGCAAGAATTTGCATTTAGCTCCTTCCAGTTGAGGGAATGAGGTGTTACAGACCTGTTTTGGGCTGGAAAATTCAATTTTCCTGTCATTCAGCCCGTGGGAGTTCTATGCAGAATTTCCCTCCACCTCTGCACAGCAGGGTCGGTCTGTCACGATCTGTTTGTCAGTTGTGTGACAGTGTTTTCCCGTCTTTCTGTGCGGTTTAGAGCAGGTTGGAGGACACACTGGATGTTGTGCTGTGTTGTATTAGCAGGTGCTGAGATCAGGTTGTCAGATGTTATCTGAACTCATGTGGTTTGTCCCCCCTGATCTGTCAGATCTCCAGATTGTTTGAGTTTTCTGTGTGTAAACTGACAGGTAAAGTTGCTCTGACTTTTGGAGGCCGTGAGTCCTGACAGGAATGTTGAATGAATTAATAACTGAAATGTTGGAGGCTTTAAATTCATTTTTACGTCCCACACACACTTTCCCTCAGCCGGTGGTGAGGCTGTCTTCATGTGTATGTGTGAGACACATTGGGGTCAGTGTGTCAGGAGGCTGGTGCATCTGATTTATTAACTGGTTAAATAATCGCTGCTCTCTAATAATTATGAATGACAGCTGAGATTTACGGTGTATGTGGCAATATCTTCAAACCTGAACATGTCAGGGTGATGTGTGAAGAATTAAAAGAAGAAAAATAATACAAAAGTTTGAAGATGTACAAATAAATCTATTTAAGGAACATTATGTTATCTTGCATTTTAAATATCTGCACATTTTTTCTCCTAAGTTCAAACAAATGAAAAGTATAATATTTATCATGTATGTTTTTCATCTGTTGACGTTCGTGTGCTTGTATTTGTGTATGTGTACAGTCTGATCAGAGGTGAAGAACATGTTGTTTGTCTCTCTGTCTCTCACAGATGGAATTCCCAGTAAAGAACGGCCACTGGAACTTCTAAAGCCATCTGGAGCCAACCACATTCCTCCTGGTAGGAGTGTGTGTGTGTATGTGTGTGTGTGTGTGTGTGTGTGTGTTTGTGGGGTCCATGGACATCCCTGCTGGCAAACACACGGGTCAAAGTTCATAAGGGCGGTTGGATCTGACTGGCTGCTTTGACACACCACAGCTGGCAGAAGACATGATAGGACACTGATTAGAAAGTGGATAAGTTATGACGTAACATTTCCCATCTGCCTGAGGCCTGTTATTGTGTTTCTATCAGTCAGAGAAGCAGAGTGGTGTGTGTCTGTGTGTATGACTCCTCATGAAGTTGCTCAACAAACAGGGAATGGAGGGAAAAGAAGATTAGAGATGAAGCTGTTTAAAGTATTTTTTGTTTAAAGCCTGAAGTAAAGTCCAGGTTTGGTTTTTGATGGGATTGGCTTCATCATTTAGGCAGGTGCAGGTTTGGTTTAGACGGTGTCTAGGCCGAGTTCAGCCTGGGTTTAGACTGTGTTAAGACTGGAGCTTAGGGGCAGGAAACAGATGGTGCTGAAACCTTCATCTGGAGACCTGCTCACTGCCAAAGGCCCATTTCCACTTTTCCTCTCTCTCTCTCTCTCTCAGCTCCCCCTCCATGCGTAAATGAGTATTGATTGGAAACAAGCTCTCAAAGCAGGACTGATGTTACTTTATACAATGTGTTTAATATGTCCGTGTGGACAAAGCCTGCCTGCAGTTTTTGGCCAATAACATCCTCAACCAATCGTGGTGTTTCTGGTCTGGCTGGACTCGTCTGATTGGTTGTCTTCTAATGCTGTTGTCGGAATAGCACATACACCGTATCCAACCACCATATGTAGCTCATGCATAATTTAGCACGTTGAAGGCAATTAGCCTTAAGATGAAGAGTTCTGTGCTGTTACTTGGAAAAAGTATAGGGTGCAGTGTTGAGTACTCGAAACATTATTATTAGACTTCATTAACGTCTCCTTTAGGTTGCAAAATGTTAATATTTATTTGATTTAACGTTTTAGAAACATCCCAAATGTTGAGTTTTTTAGCTGTTGTGTTGTTGTTCCCTGTTTGCTGGCCAGCAGCGTCGGTGCCGGTGGCAGCTGTTTACTGCTGTAACGTAGATGATTTGACAAGACAGGAGGTTCACTGTGGGACTGAACTGTAACTGTGAAAGTGGCTGAAATTGAAATGGATGATTTTTTTAGAAAAGCTCACAGAGCTTGAATCTCGTGCTGAGTGGTGATGTCATGAGGCTGTACTCCGTCTGTCTAATGTCTTATTTATGTTGAAGAAGACCTTCTCTTGGCCTGTGTGTGTCAGTGTATTTAAACATGTTTGTCTGAATCTTAGAGAGTTTGAGTCACCAAGTGTGTTTCTCCTGCAGTCTGTGGTGGGCTGGTGTGATAGCAGAGTGTGTGTGTGTTTGTTGAAGCTTCCAAGACAGCCTATGTGACACACAGGTTCGTTTTTCATGCTTTGTGGGGCCTTAAATTAATATATTTGTTCCATGAACCCTCACAAAAACCTTCCTGCATTTTTTAGCTTCTCAAAAAAAGCATCATTTGGTTTGTTTCATAATCAATTTACGTTTCTCGAAGGACATTTGGTCGCCACAGCGGTAGAAGAATGAACACACACACACATTTTCTGGTCAAGCAATGCTGTGACCTTTCATGTATTCCCACATAATTCACTCTTCCTCAGAGGACGGTTGTAACTCGCTGGCTCTCAGTCGTGCGGGCAGATCTCCTGCTACGAGGGAGGAAAAATGAATCGAAAGTGAAGATGAGCTGTTGTGGACTTGTTAACCGCCCACAACTCTGAGCTCCAAACTGGCCCTCTCCAAAAAACATGCAAATGCATCTGTTCTTTACAGCAATTACAGGCCTTGTACTTCTTCTTTAGCTTTTTTAGCTGTTGGGTAGAGACTGAAAGGAAAAAGGAGAATTATTGAGGAAACTGAGAGGAATGTCGGCACAAATGTAAACATAGTTTATTGAGGAAATACAATCATGTCAGTTGTATAAATTAACTGCAGTTTTAACATTTTTATATTTATTACACAGAATTCCTCAGGTTTCCAGCCACAGAAACAGAAATGTGTGAGTAAGGTTTACGGCAAGGTTTAAATGTTTAGGGTGAGTCTAGTTGCGATGTCCTCATAAAGATTAGGGTTAAGATGTTGAAGCGTGTGTGTGTGGATTATTGTCTGTAGAGATGGAGGCTGTGATGATCTCATTCACACACAAGTTTGAGGACAGATTTGTTTGAATATTAAGCAGGCTGACGGAGGTTGTGTCTCAGTAAGAGGGAGGCAGTAGAAGATGTGTGTGGTGTGTTCAGATGTCTGGAGATGAAGTGTAGCTTGTGGAGTTTATTTTGTGGGCTGGTCAATATATTTAATGTTCAGAATATATAAATGATTATCTTCAGAGCTTTTATAACGTCTCTGAGTTAAATCTCACTAGATCTTTTGCTGGAGTAAAAATAAATGAATAACTTTCTCTGCTCCTTATCGATTTAAGCTCAGATTCAGATCTGATTGCACCATATATATGAATATAGTTTATATATTTATGTCTAATATTTATATCTTGTTTTTTGCTTCCCGCACACAGAATTGCCATGTATTCTAAATCTTTTCCTCCACTTCTTACAGTTTTGCCCTCCAGCAGTTTGTGTGTGTGTGCGGTGTGTGTGAGTGGTTGTGTGTGTGGTGTGTGTGAGTGGTTGTGTGTGATTGTATGGTTGTGTGTGGTTGTGTGTGATTGTATAGTTGTGTGTGTGTGTGTTTTGGGTTCAGGTTCTCCAGCGATGGGCTTTGGGATGCTGCCTGGTTCTTCCAGAATCTTGTTTTATCAGAGCACAGCCTCTTTATTTAGAGGCCTGAATTATAGATGAGCGCTTAAGAGGCAGAGAAAAATACAGCCTCTCGCTTACGGACCGCAGATTTCAACCTCATTTAACTTGATTCAGATCTCTAATTACAGCATGTTGCACACCGGACTCGAACCTGCATGTACCAGATGAGCACCAGAGCATCAATGTGACTGGAGCACTAATAGTTATCAAAAATGTCCTTGCAGTAACTCTAGTAGAATGTTTTTACAATAGATGCAAAAAATTCTTAAGTGTATAATGGAATGTTTTAAAACGTTACAGAATATTTCATGTTAATGTTAATGCACTTAACATAGACTATTCAAAATAACATTTTAATGTTTTTTTTACTTAATGAAAACGTTACAGAACGAAATGTTTTTTAACTCACCTCATCTGACTTGTTTCGTTCTGTGGAGCACAACATCAGTTTTGGTTAAATTAACTCTTAAACATGAAACGGATGAAGAATTGGATATGAAGGGGAGAGTCGTGTGCGATCATGGGTCACCTTGTCTCTGTGAGGGAACGTCTTTGTGTGGCTGATAGGTTCATTTGGCTTATGGTGCAGTTTTCTTTAAATTTCTCACTGTTCTATCTAAGAGAACAGAAGGGTCATTGCTCTCTCTCTCTCTCTCTCTCTCTCTCTCTCTCTCTCTCTCTTCAGGGCTGGCTGAGCTCCAGTGAGGCTGGAGGCTGGCCAGGTCAGTACAGTGATATGTAGAGCTAAAGCAGAGGGGGCGGGGCAGACAGAGGTCTGAGGGTGGGGCAATACTGGGTTCTTGCTCAATTCTCCAGTTTTTGTACTTACTACAAACCCTGTGTTACACAGTGATTCTCACCCGGTGCTGATTCAACCGCAAAGAATGCATTTGTCCACGACTCTAGTTTGTCATCAGAACAGAGATCAGTTGTGAAATTCTTGTGAAGGGGGCAAGCAGAGTAATTTTATATGACTCATGATAAATCATGATTCCATTATTTTAGCTGGATCTTATTTACCGACAGATCGTTTTATATTGTGAAGCAGCAGGAAGTGATTTCTGAGAATCGCTGTTATTTGATAACCAACACCCATCCCCTCATAGCTCCGCCCTTAAATCACAAACAAGCTACAAACAGGCCTCAGCTAACAGCTTGTGCACACGCCCCCCATTGCTGATTGGCTACGATAATGTTGTAATGTTGCGGTGATTGGTCTGATCCACTGTACACAACCAGGACTGTGTGCAAACACATTTTTAACAAATAAAATAGAAGCAAATATATACAAAATTGTTTGTTTGGATGTTGATTTTTATTTCAATCACTTCACCTTTAAATAAAAGTTACACTCTCTTTACGTTTAGATAATCTAATAAGTGTAATACTTTACAAATGAGGTTATTAACTCCACAAATACATCTACCGCAGTGTCAACAGCGTAACAGAATCTTGGACATTTCTGCCATGACAGGTTCAGACCACAGTGAATAAACTCTTTAACAGCGGCTGTCCTGCTTGTGTTGGGAGGTAAATGGGAGGTTTTTCAAAGAAGTCACCCGTGTGCCGTACATGTGTTTTTGGAGGCTGATTTCTGGCTGCTCCAGGTGCCAGTCCTCACAGATGGCCACCAGGCCTCCTGCCTGGCTCTCTGAATGTGGCACCCTGTCCACCCGCCTTGGCATTGGTGGCCGGGTCAGAGCTGCCAAGCGGGGTGGGCAGCAGCCAGGAGACAGTTATCCTGTCAGGACTGGAGCGTGTGGTAGCATTGTGGACACGTCTCATTCATGCTGTATGTTCTGATACACACTCACACACACACACACATAGTTATGTGTTCATCCACAATATATGACCATCTTTATATTGTCTAGTCCTGTTTCAGCATGTGATACATTTTTGTGTATAGCATCAAACCTTATTACTGTATAGATAAAAGATGGAGACTGTAAAAGACTGTGAGATGAAGATAAATCAGATTTATTCAACGTTGCATTCATTAATTTGTCTGCATTATATGGACGAGAACCGGATGTGAGCGACATATTAGATGCTGCACCACCAGGGCGGTTAATAGTTTTTTTTTACAGTGAACAGTGTGGCTAGCGCATGTATTTAAAGTGAGAGAAAATAATGTTTCCTCACAGATTTACAGACTCACAAACATGTGCTTTAAAACCTCCGTCGTTTCCCGACGGCTTCTCAGATCCAGACAGTCTTTGATTTCCGCTAGAACGGACGATGTTTTGACCTGAATTATTCGTCTCCGTCTTGTTCTTAAAGAGCATTAGGTTCATCCTGTAAATGGAGCACACAGCGTTTTATTGGCCTCTGAATTTTGTATGGGTGTACGGGGGGGAGTGTTGCGTCTAGACCGTGTTTCATTGAGTGGGATGGTTCGCTTTTATTTTCCATTTGGATGTTTGGCTTTTGTGCCAAATTGAGCCTCTAATACTTCAGTATGACGGCCATTTAGGATGTAGATTCTTTGAAGATGAGGCTGAAGAGCAGAACACTTCATTTCACTTCAGCATACGTAATGAGAAGTACGTTTAGTAACCTGCAAAGTTATGTTTCAAAAAGAGATGGCAATAAAGAGGTGAAAGTTACAGGCGGGCCATGTTTAGGGGCGTCCCACAGTGATGTACGCTTTACTAACACAGCAGACATCACTTCACCTATAGTAGTTTTAATGGCACCACACTTAACATTTACTTCTCTTAACAGTAAAGCTCTTCGGTCAGCCTTTAAAAGCCTCGATGCATGTGCTTGCTGTGTGCATTATTGATGCACATCTTATATAGGCAAGGCATTGTGTGAGCATTGGTGGACCTCAACAGTTTCATGTCTTAACAGCATACAGAGGGTGGGTCTGCTTTCAAGCCTCTGGTGGAACCAGACCAGGCCGGAGTGAGAGTCCACAGGGTCTGGAGCTTTGCCTCTCTGCTCTTAAGCCGGAGACACCACAGGGCTAATGGACCAGCACACCCACTCCATCACAGGAGGAGGTGGAGAGCTGATGATGAGCCTGAGGGTTGGAGTACATATGAATGAGATCTTTCCTCCTACATGCTCTTGGCAGCCATTGATGTTGTTTTGACATACAAGTGTGGAGCAGCAGAAGAATGAGGGTTGAGTGTAGACGGTTCTTTGAAAGCTCCTCACCCTGTACCCTGAGCAGGTGTGCTCACCTGAGTGCCAAGGGCAGATTTAATGAAGCTTGGGGCAAAAATGTCACTGACATTTAAATTGTGAGGTCAACAAATGCCCCACTAATGAGTCGCTCTTTGTTGTTTATTATTGTAACCTTTTATACATTTTGTTAAATTGTGTTCCAGCCCTAGTTAAATATTCTGATGTTCAGACAAATAATTGTTGATTAAAGCTATATAGGCTGTAAGGTTAGATATTACGACATCACAAAAT
>JBAJNP010014644.1:0-10759 GCA_036877545.1 Yasuhikotakia modesta | reverse complement strand
TATGACTTAGATATGAGGGGTCTTCACTGAGGGCTTTGTCAAACATCTTGCTCTCCTGCAAATGTTCCCTACCCAAAGATCTCAGGTTTCCCTAATGGAATTCCTTTGAAGCTGGGGAGTGTATCTAAACGATCCCTATTTACGATCAGCCAGAAAGAGCTATGGAGACCCTGAGTCTGCCCTAGCACCACTTTGTGATCAAAAAGAGCCTTAAGAAAACACTGGTTTCTGTTGTGTTGCTAGTTTTACAACAGCAACAGGCTGAAGGAGCTGATAAGATCTATGGGGATGGCATGGTTTACTGGGACCCTGGGCCCCCTGGTGGGGACATGGTTGCTTCCCCCATCTTCTAAGTCATATCTAAAGCTATTGCAAACCAGATGGCTCCTGACCCCGATGTGCCCTCAGGACCACACGCTACAATACTTTGTTTCAGAGTTTGTGTAGGGAATGTGGTAGGGCTCAGACTATTGCTACAGCACTTAAACTGTTTTGTTTGTATAAAGGATACACATAAATAAAGTGTTAATGCTTTTGCATGTTCTATGGCCATTATGATTTTAAATAGCTATTTGTTAGTTTAATTCTTTAATTGTTGGTGTTTTAACAGAGCAAATTTTTTAGTTTTACATATTTTATTATTTTACGCATTTTCTTATACAGTTTTTCCATAAACCCTGTGCTTGATGTTTTAACACCTAAGAGTCACAATATTAATATGACTAAGTCATCCTAACTATATTAGGTTACCAACAACACAAGCAACTTCAAGCAGAAACAAATCCACGGTACAGTATATGTTGCATGGCAGGTTGCCACTTTTTACAGAATGTTGTAAAAAAAAGATTTTAACAAAACATTGCTGTGCACACAATATTGCAAAACAAAAGTAAATTATTTAAATAACACCAGATCCAGAGCATTTTTAAAAGCTATACGTTCTACCAACGCTGATTATTTCTGTAATGGGCAGTAAAGGATGATTGTGACAGTGTGACCTAAGAAATAATTAATTTGCTAATCAGCGTCATATTGATTGAGAGGGAGGAGAACCTCAAATATTGATTCATGTGTAGACAAACTCTCCACATATCAGTCAAAGAACATCACACTTTCTAAGTACTGAAACTACCACTTAGGGCAAAAATCCAATGCAATGAAAAATCCAATCAATATCTAATTGTAAAAGAGGAGGCACAAAGTGACTCAATCAATACAGCTATTTAGGTCTCACCAGATTTTAAAGAGATGAACTGCAGTAATATCACAGGTCACGATGCTCTGTTTTAGTCAGAAATTAGAAAAATGACCCTGTCAGTGTTTCATAGCACCTTTGTCAAATCCTTCCCCTGGCTCTCAGTAAGGCTAGATGAATGATTCTGCTTTTATATTACATTCAACTTTTATTGCTCATAGAAGTAAATTCCAAAGCTCAAACAAAAAGTCATAGCATCATGACTTAATGCTATGGGTGGACTGTGCCTCGGATGCGCTTGGGGTTAAACACATGTAAAATGTTTACATGTGTTTACATGTTTAATGTCCCACTCCCAGCTCATATTGACTATGTCATATTGTTTGGTTAAAGGACCTCCTTTACTGTCTTCCTATGCCAAGACAGAGGATACGCTTTTTAAAAATCTCTTCAGCAACTACCAAAAGTGGGTGAGACCAGTAAAGGACCTAAATGGAACAATACAGGTGAAATTTGGACTGGCTATCTCACAGTTAGTGGATGTGGTAAGTCATTTTGAAACAGAATTATCACTAAAGCAAGATCTTTCTTTAAAATAACCTTATATTTTAAATCCTACAAATGTACTAGTGTGAAATTGTACATTTCTTTTAAAACCATATATTGTGGGGTCTGAAATAACCCAAAGCTGGTTTACTAAACAACATACCTAAAATTGCAATACATCATGGAAATATTTATGTTTTTAATTTTTAAAATAATAATTTAATTATGGTTTTATTGCTTTCAAAATGACCTCAAACACAAATATAGTATATTGAATTGAATATTGAATAACAGCTACATTTCTATAGTTATACTCTATATGGGTTAAATAGCATCTAATAAATAAAAATAGTATTTGAATAATATATGTTTTTATGTTTTTAATTAAGGCAGATGAATATACAAACAATTGGGAAAAAGGAGAAATTAATTAATTACTGTATTTCAAAACATAGAGCATTAGGCTATCTGAGCCCTATCTCTTAACTGTCACAGTTTTAACATCAGAGGTTTCATTTTTTTTAGGATGAGAAGAATCAGCTGATGACCACCAATGTGTGGATTAAGCAGGTAAAGCAAAATATTATAATCATTTAATAATTATATATGATAATCACATAACAAATAAAGTTTTGTAATACGGCTCTCTAAAATACTTAATCGGTAAAGTATCCTGGAAAAGTGGTCAAAAAGCATTTAATCCCTGAAAGAATCTAACAATGTGTGACAAATTACAATTCAAAGTTCCAGAGAGCCAGGTAAATCATTTTCTTATCTGCACTCTTATCTTATCTGCACAGGAATGGACAGATATGAAGCTAAGGTGGAATCCGGACCATTACCTGGGAATCACTTCCATCAGAATTCCCTCAGACTCCATCTGGATTCCTGACATTGTGCTTTATGACAAGTATGTGATGCCTTCTGATCCCATCTGTGTGAGAAAATTAGATATTTAATTAAAACCTAAAGTGGTCACAAAAGACACATTTGAGATCAACAGGAAATTTCATGCATAATACAATAGCCTTTATTTATGAAACAACTTGATAGACATGGATCTGTTTCTCTGCTAAATGGCAATGACTCTCACCTGCAGTGCAGATGGTAACTTTGAGGCCACAGTGACAAAAGCAGTGGTACGATATGATGGCACAATCTCCTGGACCCCTCCTGCCAACTACAAATCAGCCTGCACCATTGATGTAACTTTCTTCCCTTTTGATCTTCAAAACTGCTCAATGAAGTTTGGCTCCTGGACCTATGATGGTTCACAGGTACAATTTAAGCAGGGGTGTCCTGGATGGCCACTAAACTGCAGAGTTTAGTTCCGATCTCAAAAAACTTGCCTGAAAGTTTCTAGTCTGCCTAGTCAGTCCTGTATTAGCTGGTTCAGGTTGTTTAATTTATGCTGAAGCTAAACTGCAGGACAGTGACCATACAGAGCAAGATCTATTTTTTCTATTTTTTTTTAAACTAAGTTTTTTTTACTCTTAAACACACTGATTGTTGTTTGCACATAACACATAGTCTGTTTAATTACTAATTGCATAATTATCTTTTATAAGGTCGATGTTCTCCTTGAGGATGTGCATGTTGACAAACGTGACTATTTTGACAATGGCGAGTGGGAAATTGTGAAGGCCACCGGCAGCCGAGGCTTGAGAACTGATGGGACATTTTTCTACCCATCAATCACCTACTCCTTCATTATCCGTCGTCTACCTCTGTTCTACACGCTCTTTCTTATCATTCCCTGCATGGGTCTGTCCTTACTGACCGTGCTGGTGTTTTACCTTCCATCTAACGGAGGAGAGAAAATCTCTCTCTGTACGTCTGTCCTTGTCTCTCTTACTGTCTTCCTGCTGGTGATAGAAGAAATCATCCCTTCCTCCTCAAAGGTGAGAATGTTTGGGTTAGCATTGTATTCACAAACTTAAATTAGTAAAATGCAATAACAAAAAATATATAATTTGTTTAAACTGCTACATAAAATTGTTGTCTTGCATTGGTTTCTACATGGTTGTTGATTGTGTTGAAGTGTTGTTGAATGCCTGTAATGTAGTTGCGTAAATGTCAAAGGCCTTTGTTTTTGTTTCCAGGTGATTCCTCTCATTGGAGAGTATCTGGTCTTCACCATGATCTTTGTGACACTGTCCATCGTCATCACTGTCTTTGCCATCAACATCCACCATCGTTCCTCATCTACTCATCACAACATGGCGCCATGGGTCCGCCGCATCTTTCTGTACCACCTGCCTAGACTTCTCTGCATGCGCAGCCATGTGGACCGCTATGCCACTGCAGTCAGGAACCAGAGAGCAGACAGGAATGGAAGAGGTGGGCTGGGTTATGGAAAGAGTTTGGGTCAGGAAAGAACCCCTATGCTCAACACAGAACACAGTTTGCAGGCAGCCCTGGAATCTATACGTTACATCACTCTTCATGTTGTAAAGGAGAATGAAGTCAGAGAGGTAAAAAGTCTGTCACCTCTTTTTCACACTGTAATGGCACAATTATTATTATCCTATAGCCTCAAAGTTGTAACTGTTCAGTTTAAAAGAAAAGCATTAGATCATCTGTCAGCTGTCAAATGAGCATCTGTCAAATTATTAAATGTGAAATGTTTCTTATTAACAGCATTCACATGTATAGTAAAGTGAAGTAAAGCATAGTAGTGAGGCAGAGTAGATGTATAGCATAGCATAGTATGGTATAGTATAGCATAACATAGCCTAGCATGATATAGTACAGTACAGTACAGTACAGTGCAGTAGAATATAGTGTAGCATAGTTACAAATTCTGTGACAGCATTTATGTGTCCTTGTCTTTATATCATGAGGTGGCTATAGTACTCATAAAATCTTGTACATTTTTCTCTTTAGGTTGTGCAAGACTGGAAGTTTGTGGCCCAGGTTCTGGACCGGGTTTTCCTGTGGGCATTCCTCTTGGTGTCGGTTCTTGGTTCTGCTCTGCTTTTCATTCCAGTTATCTATAAATGGGCTAACATCATTGTTCCCAATTATGCTGAAAACACCAGCTAAAGGCACATTAATGTATTATATCCAACATATGGTATTTAAAGGACTTTTAATAGCAAGTTTCAAAATTAATATAAACATGGATCAATGCTATTAATTAATGTTTAATTTTGATATTGGCTTTTATTACATTGTTAATTTTATTGTTTAAAACAGCTATGCAACTTGGCGCAATAGACATTAGTCAGGGTGGATGCCATTTTCTTTGGACGCAAAGGAGAAATACAGTCTGTTCAATATGTCAGTCAGTCTTAAAATCATGTAAAATACCTGCATCTAATTTCCACAATCTATCAACTTAAGTCTAATCACCTGTTTTTTTGGAAAGACATAATTTAAAATGTAATGATCAGTGCTGCAAACAAACTGGCATAAACAAGAGATTCCAAAACAAACTATTTAATTCAAAAATACTCCAAACATGACGGACAAGAACAAACAGGCAGGTGAACACAACATTGCAATACAATAACCGACAAACCAAGAACCAACAGGAAACTTATAAGCTTATAAAGGCAGCCCAATTAACAAACTACACACAGGTGAGACAAATCAAACTAAACAAGGACAAGAACACCATATAAGGACAGACATGGAACAAACCAACAAGACAGTCCAAACAGGGGTGTTACACATTGTGTCAGCTATATGGTCAGTATAAAGGAAAAGAACAGTGCAACCCATTGAACAGACTGTGTATCTGTCCCTCACAGCTTTGTTTTACTATTTAAATTAAATGTGACCTTTTACCCTGACTAGGGTCTGAAGTACGAAATTTGAATGCTGTAACATGCTGAATGAAGTGTTCATTGTCATATGCTGAATTCATGTCAATAAAGTTTACAATTTAAAATAATTATCTTTTAATTTTTAATTAAGAGGATTTATAGGATACAACACATACATCTTAAAGTTCTGGATGCAATGTAATTTTACAAGTGAATTTTTATCATGCTTGGATTGCAATTTAACACATTGCCCACTCATTCCAAGAGGCATATTCTTGATCTTGTTTGCAGTTTTGCTTTAACATCTTATAATTGTACTGTTTCTGATTTGTTGATATCAGATCATCTGTTTGTGTCCAACTGGCAGTTTTTAAGGTAAACCTGTGTCGCCCAAACACATTTTGGAATAATAAGAACATTGATGTGTGCACTAAAACATTTTTTGCCATCTGATATAGATTGTTTACCAGCCCACTCTTGTTCATTATTTATATACTCTATCTTGGAGAAAGTATGTATGCAGATGACACCAAACTTTACTCTTCTATCAAACCCACTGGTTCTTTTTCTCCACCATCTTTGTCCAACTGTTTAGCTGAAATGAAAGGTTGGCTTTTAGCTAACCTTCTGAAGCTAAATGCAACAAAACTATCCTGAATAGTACACTTTCCTGTGAAACTCAAATTAGTATTATCACATGGAGTGCATATTTCCACGTGTATAATATCAATCGCCTCCATTCTTTACTTTCAAACAATAACACAGCAATTCTTATTCATGCACTAGTCATATTGATAAATAGGCTATTGGTAAATAGGCTAATGGGCAGGTCATGCCCTTTTCACTGTTTCATGTAAATTGCTATATATGCTTCAATTGGTTCAGAATTCTGCAGCACATGTTTTTTCTAAAACACCTTTTACTGAGCACATTTCTATAGTTATTCAGCAGTTGCACTGGCTTCCAGTAAGGTATCAAGGGGAATACAAGATTCTGTTACTTATTTACAAGGCACTTCATTATCTTGAACCCCAATACTTTACTCAACATCTTCATGTTTACACCCCTCCACGTGCTCTCAGATCCTCATCTTCAATTTCTCTTGTGGTACCTTGGATTCAAATAACTAGAAAAGGTGCCAGATATTTTAGCTATACTGCCCCTCACCTATGAAACTCCCTTGATATTCATTACAGTGATTGCATGCAGACTTTAAAAAGCGTCTTAAGACATGTCTTTTTATTCAGATCTTTTCATAATGTGTTTTACTGAGTCTCTTCTATGTTTTATTTGTATATGCTGAGTGCTTATTGTGTGCCTTTAACTTTGTATTGATTGTACTCATTTGGATCTGTTTTTTTTTATTTATTTTGCCTGCTTGTGAGGTGACTGGGTGTAATAAAACGCATTATTATTATTACCCCAATTATTATTATTACCCTTGCAGGGCTGTCACAATATAGTGATATTGACAATAACTGTGATAGTAATAACCTCTGTCTTTCTGCCTCCCTGCATTATTGAAAAAGTCAGACGTGTCAGACGGATCTTCAGAAAAACCCAGTCTAGGGGAACAACACTTTTGGATCACAGTACTGAAACTGAGTTAATTCAGTGTCCCACTTTCATCATCCTTCATGGTAATCTTCACTGTTATCCTGTTTGTCAGTTACATAATTTAATGTAATAATAAATTAACACTCAATTTGGATTCATATGTATTCAGGCTGTTGGCACTATGGCTACTGCAGCTTCACTGCCATTTAGTTCAACAATAGTCAAATCACAGCCAGCAAAAGACTTCATCTTGAATTTGAAGAGGACATTGAAGATGTGTATTACGACTCTGTTTGTTAATAAAGCTCTGCATATGGATTCTACCAGCGCGTCTGCCTCGTCATCTTTACAAGATGTTAAGATGAAGATGAAAATCTGCATTGCCAGCAAGACATGGGGAGAAAGGAGAATGGTATTTAGTATTTTAATACATTTGTTCTGGGTATGATTCAAGATTATGTCTGCCTGATTTGCTTCACTACTTGCAATGATTGCAATGACTCTCTTTTTCTGTTTTGTTTTGCTTTGTATTTAGCAACCAAATGTAAGTCTCAACCAAATGTAGAATAGTCTAATTACACACTGCTAGTCAATGGTTCATCTCGGGCCTACCTTTCCCTTCCTCTGAGTAGTTCAAGCCTTTTTATTGTTTTAATATTGATGATTTTGGCATACAGCTCATGAAAACCCAAAATTCCTATAAAATTCCACATATGTATTTGTATATATATTACATTTGTACAGCTGCTTTTGTCTTTAATTTCAGTATTCCTATAAATGTTTTGGTGTTTTTGCATGAAAGTAACCATAGGATGTTTTAAATGTGTTAGTCTTAAATTTTCATGTTTAAGAAATCATATGCAACTAACTATAATGTTCAAGCTTCATTGATGATTAAAACCAGGTCAAAGTATATTGCAGATTGACAGTAATTTTTATTGTTTATTTTTAGACCCTTTAACATTGAAATACAACATGCTAACTTCAATCACCTTGTCTTTTTCATATCAAAATGTATTGCCCAGAACCCCAGAAGGATCCAGTCTGCGAATTGCTTGCATTACATCATCCCTTTACATCATTACATCAATTGTCAGGAAATACTTCTGTTGTGATGTCTGCCACAGAGCTCTGCAGCCTTAAAGCTGACCAGAGCCTGTTAGTTCATGTGTAATAGCTGCATTCACAGTGTCAATGGGTATTGTGAGTATAGTCTGTCCTATAGTCTTGTTAGGCTGTGGTCCTTTAAGGTGCTTAGACTTAGGAAAAGTGTATGCTTTCTTTCAATAAAATCAAGGATCAAGGATTGTTGGTGGGTCTGTGTTTATGTTGTTGATGTAATTTTAAAATGTAGCTTTTAATCGAAAAGATTGTACGTATTGACACAGCTCTATATTGTGCTACTATTTACCACTGAATATGTTTAATATTTAACATTATATGTCATGTGTATATGTGTTGATGTTTGATTGAGCTTACCATTTTGTAGAAAAGGTTGTAGAAAACAAAAATTGAATGTTGCTGCCACAGGAACCCCACAAAAAAAATCAAATGTCCATCCAATTTGAGTCCACAGTATGGACAATAGCTAACCTACAAAAAGGAACAATGCGACTGATTAGTGAAAAAAAGTTAAAGCAACTAAGCAAATGGCTGTGATATAGACATCAGCCGTTTGCAGCAGAGAAATATGCATGTTAGTCTGCATACAAAGAAACTGTTACTGTTATTTTTGCTTGTTCCTCACGTTTTTTCTAAGAGTAAGTTCAGCTAACATAACATTAAAATAACGTTTCATCTACAATTTTGTGCTTCATTAGATTACTTAGGCTAACGCAATAATACCCAAAGACCAAGCATTTATACAATCTGGATTTTAAAATAAACAAAAAAAATCACCTTTTAGTTCACAGACAAGACCACTGACCAGTCACGGAACAACATGCTGGTCCGACTAGTGTTTGTCACCTTTTAAGGGTCCCCCTTGAAACATTTCCCTTTTTCTTCAGAAAAAACTTGCCGACATGCCACAAGAGTGTATCAAGTTTCTCTGTTCAGACGTGGCTTCCCACATCTAGAAAGAGTGTCTAAGAACTGTCCTGAGCTGCAGTCTTTACTGAACATGTATCCTTTCCTGTCTGTGTGTAAAGTATGTGTTTAAAGTATGCACAATTAAAAAGAAACACACAAATTGTAGCTACATTGTTTTTCTTGTTTTTTAAAACTTCTAAGGTCAAGTATGGTGGTCCCTATCAGGAGGGAGCTGGGTCAACTGTTGGTCAGTAAGTGGAGCAGGTGAACAGCTTCCTGTCAGGGTTTCAGGGAGGAGGACCCAATAACAGAGACTTCCGAACATGAATTTATTGACAACACATGATACATGAGGGTAGTGAGGTGCACAGGTGAGACAACAACAGGAACACAGCAAACAAAGACAACTTGAAGACCACTGGATCAGACAGGCATCAGGGAGGCAGAGTACAGGGTCAATAGAGAGAGCAGCAAAACTAGGCAGATGGAGAGGCCTGAGCAAGCCGAGGCCAGATGTTTGTTAGACTGCAGACTCTGAAGCAGACCAGGTGCCATGAGGTGTTTGTTAGACTGCAGACTCTGAAGCCGACCAGGTGGATCTGAGTTGCTGTTATTCCCAAACTGTTCCAATTTGTTATGATAAAGCTGACAGTTGACTGTGGAATAGAAGTGAGGAAATTTCACGACTGGATTTGTTACACAGGTGGCATCCTATGACAGTTCCACGCTGGAATTCACTGAGCTCCTGAGAGCGGCCCATTCTGTCACAAATGTTTGTAAAAACAGTCTGCATGCCTAAGTGCTTGATTTTATACAAATGTTAGAATGTAATTGCTAACAGCAATACATTTTACTAAAAATACAGGTAGAATATTGGTCAGGAAATATGTGTGCTACAACCATAGGTAGACACTGCACATAACTATAAATCTAATCAAAATCGGGACATTCTAAAACGCTCAACGTGAAAAACGCTTAATGCGATAAAACAGCGTTTTTAAAAGACCAAACCCATTAAACACATTAATAATAAAGCATTCTATATGTGCAGACAAGCACATGAGTAAGCACGAACGTAACACGTTTAATTAAGCGTGTTTTTCCTCATATAATATCATCAAGAGAAAACCTGGAGTGTTTTAATAGGCCCAGTGAACACATTATTAATAATACATATGCACATGCAGACGAGACCCGATGTCCTACTGTGTAGTCCTTCTACAAATGTAATATGAACCCTTAAGGAAAACAACAACACTGCATAAGTCCTAAAAAAGAAGCATAAAATTAAAATTTCTTACAGATATTCCATAATACTTTTAATTTGAATCCTCGTCNNNATTTGAATACGTTCTCATATGGTCACATGGTTGACTACAACCAATCACAAACGTTTGTTTTTAAGTGCCCAATCGCCACAATGCAATCTTTTGAAACGCATGTAATGGCATCTGTAGGTATATATAACACTGTGTTATATATACCTACAGATGCCGTTACATGCGTGGCGCCAGCATCACAATCTCACATTTGTGTGCAGTCACTTGCTGTCAGGCAATTAGGCAACTTCCTTTCCTTTGGCAAAATGGGTCAAAAGAAGGACTTGACAGGCTCCGAAAAGTCAAAAATAGTGAGATATCTTGCAGAGGGATGCAGCACT
>JBAJNP010014643.1:0-10762 GCA_036877545.1 Yasuhikotakia modesta | reverse complement strand
TGAATATTGAATATAGGATTCAGAATTTGGGTTTGGAATTCCAGCGTCCTCTCAATCATTCATTTTTTTTTCTAATCACTTTAAGGTAAAACTACCCAGAAGAGAACTGGCAGCAGGCAGAGGTGCAGGCGGTGGAGAGACACCTGAAACAGTGCATCATATCTGGCACTGTACTGTCAAAGAGCAACTGTGAGAAATGCTTGAAAGCTAAACCAGAAGCTCTGAGGAACCGCGACTGGAAGACCGTAAAATTTTACGTTCATAATCATATTAAAGCTTACAAAAAGAAACTGCAGTGCAGGTAATACTGTGAAGATGCAACTATCTGGGATGGCAGGTTTTGTTAAAATAAGTTAATGCCACAGCAGCACTTAAAGAAACAGAATAACTATTAACTGTTTTTGTTAAATCTGTGCCCTAATTTTTTTTCAGGCTTCTAAACCCTTTAGAAATGGTGGTCCCCACAAGTGATGATTATAAAGTTGGTCCCCATCAAACATAAACCAGTATGTGTGTGTGTTATTGGGTGATTAAATGGTAAAAAAAAAAAATTTATTATTTGAACAAATGTAAATAAGTTTCATTAAGTTAGTTTTAATTTTGTTTGGCTATATTTGATACAGTTGAGATGGACTAACTCAATTACATTTTATTACATGGATGAACTTTGAGTTGGGACTACACATATATATTGGATGGAAATACTGGACACAATTTAATTGAGTTTGTCTAATGAGTTATTTTGGTGTATTTTAAAGATAAAAAAAGGTCTTTACAGTGATACCCCAGAGGAACCATTTTTGGTTTCTCAAAGAAACATTCAGCCAAACAATAACAGAACCACTTCATTCTTATACTTTGTTTTAATAATCCTACAATCCTACAAGTAAGCTTTAGTGAATCAAAGGTTTGGTCAAAAGGGCACTTTAGTTGCTACCTGCCGGTGCTGGAATCGAACCAACTGATTACAAGCCCCACTTCTTAACCAGTAGACCACACAGTACTGATCTGCCCTATACGCTCACTACGCAAGGTGTGTAGGGTCCCGCAAATTATGCAAGGCCTCCTTCTCCCTGTTAGCGCATCAGTCAATGTTTCCGCGTACATAAGTTTGATGACAATATGAAGCGGAATTATCCATCCAGACATGAAAAACACAATTAGAGTGAAATGCGAGAGCAGCAATCAGGTAAACATGTTCTTTTGTCTCTACGTTTGATGTCAGCTGCAGCATCAGCAAAGTTAAGTTGATGTGATTGTCAGCTAACCTAGCTGGGCATGATTGTATGTTGGTCTGTCTGTTTCTCATTTGCTTGTCAGTGACTTTGTGTCTCAAAAAACAAACATGAGAGTGAAAAAGTACATTTATTATGTTTCATAAACGCAACTGTGTTTTCTGAACTGCTATTCGGATAACCGCGTGACCACGTCTTGTGTTTATGCGCGTGCAGCCGTGCACAAAACTGCTGGTCATGTATGTACATTCATCACCATCAAGGACACTCTGAAGAATTGCTCTACATGCATAAACCAGGTTATTCTTTAAAACAGGATGTGCATTTACATAATATCAGGAATTTAGCTGTCACTATATATAATGTCTTGATAATAAGAGTGATTTTTGCAAGTAACCGTGCATGTTTCTTAGGAAAGACATTTTCACAATGTCCAAGCACAGAGTACAAGCACAGACTCAGTTGAGCCAGATTTAGCAAATGCTAACAAAGACCCAGAACAGCCATTTTCAGAAAGTACTAAAAATAAATCCAGGTGAAGTACAGGCAGCCTCAGTCATTACTAGCACAACCAGAGATGTACAGTTAGCACCAGACACAAGCAGTTCGGACCCTAATAGAACAGTTGATGCTCCACCAACTGACCCAGCAGATTGGGCCCCAGTCTTAACAGACTTTATGAGGACTGAGTTAGTATGCATTCAAACCAGGACTGGCTTTTTCTTACCCAAAGACAAGTCTAGAGAGGGTTTGTGAAGGAATAAACATTGATGCTGTTCTGACAGAGAAGTGACTAGGAAACAGCAAGAGGCATTTCAGCCATCAGACTCCTGTTGCACCAGTGACTGATGCACTGAAAAACCTTGAAGTAAACTTCTTCAACATGGCGGTCGTCTCTGCTGTGACAACCATAGGCGAGAGATTTGAAATACTCAGTCAGGTGAAACCCAAATATGGAGTGCTGCTGATCTTCAGCGGTGCCTCTCAGATGTCCGGTGAATCTTTTAAGGCTCACAGCATGGATGTTCAAACCACTCTAACCTTCAGAGACGACTGTGATATTAGTGAAATAAATCTGACACACGAGATTCAGAATTTACCTAAACTGCCATCAGTTAAGATGACTGCCTTTCAACTGCTTTTCATCCTATGGGTGAAAAACCTAGAGGAACTATATCCTAACCTCTGGATCGCCCTAAAAATCGCATTCATGTTACCAGTAACAGTGACTTCATCAGAAAGGAGCTTTTCAAAATTTCAGCTCATCAAAAGCTACCTGAGATCTATGTCATATAATGACATCATTGATGACTTTGCCTCAAGAAAGGGCAGAAAAGCAATCTTTTAAGGGTAAGATTTAATAAAATACTCAAATGTTTAGATGTAAGATGTATGTTTCAGACACTTGCTAAAATGATTTTAGCAAGTGATCATTATTTTCTGTAAAATAATGTTTTTAACATACAACTTAATATAAATATTAAAATTCAACTTTTAATATTTCAATATTAAAAACTTTAATATTTAAATTTTAATATAACAATTCTGCATTATTCCACTTATTCTTTGAGCAACATATATAGCGAATTGTTTTGTTTAAAGCAGAGAATGGTTTACAGGATCATGGTTTAGGTAGAAGGCCCCCCTTAGCAGAACTTTTGCTTAGGGCCTCAGGGAGGCCAGGATCGGCTCCAAGACCACAACTGGACAACTGAGACATATAAAGTCAGTGGTAGAGACTAACTTAAAGCAAATTAAATAAGGGATTTATTTATAGCATTGTAATCAGTCCATGTATTAGCAGTACTTCCTGAAGGCAGCTGATAAAAAGTCACAGCAGGACAGTTTTAAATACCGGCAGGAATCTGTCATCACTTGTGCAAGTTCTGTCTTCTCAACACATCAGACTCCTGCAGTTCAGTACTGCTGCAGCTTCTGCAGACATGAAGAAACGCTCACACCATCACTGGTGTTTTGTTTCCATGTGATGAGAATGCTGCTGTCTAGCATGAGCATCGGGGTTTCATTTCCTGTCCTGATAGCTGCTGTGATTGGCTTTAGCTTCATTAATGTTAGCCTATCACAGATCTTGGCTCACTTTGCCCAAACACTAGCAGAGTTGCTATAGGCTAAATAAACGTTCACAATCATGAATGTTATTATAATGTGTATATCGAGGGAGAGGTGAAATGAAAAAGGCCTTGGATTGGCTATATGAAATTGAAAGAAACCATACCTACATCAAACATATAGAGTAAAGCTGGACACACAATTATATTATACTGTGAGTGAACATGCAGCAATTCCACACTGTGGCTGTCAGCTTCTTATACATGCAGCCACTGAAAGAGTGGTCCCCCCTTGAGGGCTTGAGGGTAAAAACAACTCTCACCTAAGGTCTTCACAGGAGAAAACAGATCTGCAGAATGTTATTCTCTTAAAGAAGACTTTGATAAAGAGGTCCTGATGCCCGGCTCACGCACCATCAGGAAATCAATGTTCACTTTTGTGCTTTGGGACACATTAGTTGTCAGCAAATGCAAATTGCAGTTGCTGCACAAAGTTGTTGTGGTCCTTGCAAGTCATCTGCTTTCGGATACTGAAGGTCTTGTAAACAAAACACATAAGGTCAGCCTCACGAGGTTGATCTGTCTGGTAAATTATCTAGATACATGGAAAAATTTCCCAAAGATATCCTAACAGGCCCCGAGAACAATGGAAAAAGGCTACAATTGGAGCTCCATCCTCTGAAATTGTGTTGCAACTGGGGGCTTTATTGAGACCGACTATATCTACCGGACTGTATGTGATACCGAACAGAGCCTAGTGATGAAACTGGAGGCAGAACTGGAAGGCCAGCTGGAAGGCTCAAGAATCATCCAATATCTAGATACGTATATGGATGAATCCTCCAATAGCTTCTTAATCAGCCCGGAGTACAGTGGAGTAGCCAATGCAGTAAATCCTTCAAGATTAGAGGCAGACTCTTATTTCTATGCTGTACTCCACACACTTTAAAACCTTCATAAAAGAGCAGAGCACAGCTCCAGTTTAAGACTTATTCTGATGAATCAGACAAAATCAATCAGCATGAATGAGATTGAGAATGAGTCTGGAAACGCATCCAACCAAACCATTAACCCACCAATACCTGCGTTACCTTTCGCTGATGCTAATAAACAACTTTCTGTAATTAGCTGTTTGGAAAAAAGCATTTTGCATTTGGTGTGATAGTGTCACATTCTGTGGGTGAAACAGCAATGATCACATTTAGTATCAGTGTGTATAAACACTCACATATTAATAGACTCATCTGCAATCCCTCTGACAGGTCAAGGACTTTAAAATAGTTTAATTACACACTGAGTGTTTGAATTACATGCACACACTTCCGCTTCATGTAACCACTCAACTCTTCAAATTAATCTCAACCGCAGCTCTGAGAGCATCAGAGAAAGCAGATGAGCACAGAAAGAGGTTCAGATTGTGTATGTAATAACGTAACTGTCACAGTCATGACAAAAATCATGAGATTAAATGTTTATTGCATGTGAGAGATGACATCACTTTAAATCTTTATGCAGTGCTCCTTTTATTTACATTAGAAGGGAGTGCACTGTTTGCAAAAACTAAATGACTTTATTACTTCAAAAGTAATTCAATTCCCTAATTTCAGGAGTTTACACTAACAAAAAGCACTGACTGAATTATGTAACATGTATATTAATGCGTATTTAATTATAATAATATATTAAAATGCTGAATTCTGACGTGGGCCGTATAGAAAAACAGTCACAGCTCAGAGCGCTCTTTAATAAACTTTATGACACATTATTTTACTGCTGGGATTTAATGAAAGTTTTTATTCATGACAGCATTTAAAAGAGCATTTAAATCAAGCTGAGGATGGTTTGAACATCACGCTGCATTGATCACAGAACAAACGACATATTAATGACACTACATCATCCTTAGATTATCTGTGACATCACCAATACACAATGCTCCTGGCACTCACTTCACATGTGGTGTGTGACCATTGTTCCCTGAAACAAGCGCTAGACACTGTGTTATATAACGAGGGTATATAACACAGAGGTAACCCCCTTAGCATGACAGCGTATGAAGCACAGGTTAAAACCAGTCGCATCTTGATTGGTATTTCATCATGACATACTGTGACAATGCATCACGGCAGCTTCTGTAGCACCCAGTCCAATCAGCTTCGGTTTCTCTGAGGTGGGAAGCTCAGACGGAGAGTGTGGCGAGTCGTGCGCCCCCTCAAAGAGACTGGACCTGAGGGGCATCATTCCCTCAAAGATGAGGCACACTCAGGCACACCTACCGGCCTGGGAGCGGTTGTGCCCCCCCGGGGAGGGGTGAGATTGTCTCAGATCCAATCGGGTGATTGGTTTGTGGCGATCAATCTCAAAGATGTGTATTTTCACAGAGATCTTGTCACAACACAGGAAGTTCCTGAGGCTCACTTTTTAAAAACTTTACTTTAAATTACATTTTGCTGATACCATTTTTGTTTTTATACTTGTTTCTCAGTCCATATTTCTGAGGAAAACCTTCACAGTGCCACACAGGGAACATTTTAGATGCACCAAGAGATGCTGCAGAACAGAGCAGGAAAAACAAGAACAATACCAGGAAGCATCACAACACGGAGGAATCAATCAACAAATGCCAAAAATTTGAACAAAAGTCTGACTGTTCAAAAGATCAAATGAAATCCACACTGTCCCACAACAGAGCAGATCTGAGGTCTGCCCAAACACTCATCTCTGAGGTTATTTCTATGTCAGGACACTAATGGTTTAATATAATGTCCATATGTGCCATAACAATCGTCTGCATTTAAAATCTATAAACTACTGTGGATTTTAAAGCAAGTTCAAGAATCTCGGACTGCAGCATTTCATTTTCACTGAAGTTTAAATCCTTTTCTGTATAATTTCTGCATTCTACAGCAGACGATTAGCGTATGAGAACATACTGCCATTCTTGTGTTCAGTGTTTGTAAAACTTCTGTTTTACAAAGCTAGCCTGTGAAATACAGGGATTATTTTCATGAAACAAACATGCCAACATTCCAGAAAGGCTGCCAGTTAAAGATACTTTTGTATTTGTCATCTGACTTCAAACAAATATTTACTGAGGGCAATTCTTAGAATTACAAACTTTTGCAAATCTGTCAAGAAATAAAGTCTCTGGTGTAAAAAGTTACTTTTTACATTTTTTTTAAAAAAGTAATGATTAGTAGGAAAAGGTGGAAAAAAAGTTAAAAACAAACTGCAACAAGTACAATAAAGCTGCAACTGCAAGAAAATAGAAATTTAAGGACCACATAAGATCTACTATAACCAGATCATATTAACTCTTCAACTCTCTTGTGTACAAACACATCAGTTATACAAACAGCTGAATGTTTCACTTGATTGTAGGTACAGTAAGTTTCTAAAGTGGACATTTAAAAAGAAAAGGTTCATTCAGAAAGAGAAAATCTTTAACAAAGTATAACTTCATAACTTTGTTTTCTGGTTCATTCCTAAGAAATAATGCTAACAGTGTGACTAATGAGGTCTGATGTATGAAACATCATGAGAACATCAGGACACACACAAGTGTGTAGAAGCTTCACTGATGAAGATCAGACCCCTTCTATTTGCATGAGATATTAAATGGGTCATATGATGTTTCCTGTAGTGCGTTACACACACAGCTGCGTAAGATCTACAAAGTGAAATGAAAAGACACAAAATGAAAAGACTACTTAAACTAACCAGACCTGCAGGAAACACCTCAACTTCTCCCCATTCTCCTGTGTCACAGTGTGGGAATATTTAAAGCTGCTCAAATGTACACATACACATAAGAAGGGGGCAGTTGTGGTCTTCTGGTTAAGGAGTCGGGCTTGTAATCAGTAGGTTGCCAGTGCTGGTTCGATTCCAGCACTGGCAGATAGCAACTGAAGCGCTGCAGGGATAGCTGCCCACTGCTCCGGGTGTGTGTGTGTTCACGACTTGCAGTGTGTGTTCACTCCTCACATGGATGGGTTAAATGCAGAGGCCACATTTCGGTTATGGGCAACTGTAACTGACAAACACGTCACTTTCACTTCACTTCACTTCAAGAAGGTGTGGCTTCAGTTAATGCCATTGTGTTGATGCTTATGACACCACGGGTTCAAGAACAAGACTAATGACTTGCTGTTGAAAATCACTCGACTATCAAGAGTAACTGCAGTTTTCCACTGCTAGGCCACTACTGTCTTAGCTCAACTGGTACAGCATTGTCTTAGCAGCACAAAGGTTGTGGGTGCTTAATGAGAAGCAAATGGCCTTTACTCGCTCTTAGCCTGCATTTGTACTTGGCATTTAACTGGAGGCATTAAAACTACAAACACAGATGCTGCATGTATTCCGTCTCACTGGCGCTTGACAGGAACTTGATAGGAACGTTGGTTCCTATCGACCCTTCTGGGCATCTGCATTTTATAGCTCTGACTCAATTCAAATCAAACTCAATGACCCAATTATTTGCTTTGTTATTGGTTACTGTTGTACATGGACAAAACAATATTTAATGATGCATTTTAAATAGTGAAAGAGATTCCAAGTGCTGCACAAGTAGTAAAAATGACCACTTTGTGTAATGTTCTTATATTTCACTTTTACCTTGAGGTTTACCAAATTGTCGTAACCAGTATTTCTACCATGGATATAACTCTTCAAGGAAAGTGTCAGCAGGCAATTATCTGCCAACTAAGTCCTGCTACACAGACAAAACACACATGTAGTCAGACAAGATTTCACACCAGAAAGACAAGATTTCATCCATCTGTAGATCTGAGATCTTCTGCACCTATCCAGACTGAACCTATTTTAAGTGATTATGAAACCTGTTAATAATCTGTTATTTAAAAAAGTTATCAAGTAATGTTTCAGAGTATCAAGTAATATGTTTCAGATTTTTCACACATGCAATGTGTGTTTTTTGCTTTTACAGTAGATTATGATAAAAAGCATCAGACTGCAGTCTGACACAAACAGACGTGTTTAAATTATTGGTGATGTTGAGTAAAACTTCTCTTAATTACATAAGATCGCCTGTATCTAATGTACTGACCTGTAAAGCAGTTAGTCACAAGTTCATGTGTTGACTGGCTGTATTTTCTTGCACAGCATTTTTTAGCAGCGAGGTCAGAGCTGTTGCTCATTTTTTCCTGTGTTCTGTGTCAGATACAACACAATTTCCTTTGAAGGTGATTTCAGAGAAACAGTGCGAGTCCCGCGGGGACTGTGAGGCAGTGCAGCGACTCCTCCACTATGATTCACAGCTGGAATAAGATTTTATGCTGCCATTGAGAGGGAGAAAACGCCTCCACTACAGTCATCGTTGCCTCGTGCCTCATCCATTATAGTAATGTTTCTGAGGAACTTCATGTTCAGTGATTTTCTTCTGGTAGATTCAGAAACACAGGTGCAGCCCACAGAAACCTGTCTGTGGAACCTTCTGCAGAAACTCAGGTCTTTAAACAGCTGAATATATACTATACTGTAAATGCACAATCTGTACATATATCTTTCAAATGTATGCATTATTATTATTACTATTATGATATTTTATTTTCTCTTTTCTTACTTATTGTTCTCCCTGTCTTCATGTTCTCGTGTGTGTGTCTGTTATGTACCAGGAGCTATTTAAAAAACACAACAAATTCCTGTGTGCTTACAAACACGTGGCCAATAAAGTAAATTGTGATTGTGAGTGCAGTGATGTATCCTTCACACTGAGGGCTGAATCACACAGACTCATGATAGTCACACACAGCACTGATGAGGAGCAGCTACCTGACAAGCAGATGAAGGTGGTGTAGTCCCCCTGACCACCTGTAGCCAGGAAGGGGATCTTCTTCTTCGTCCTCCTCCTCACCTGCACAGCCGCCAGCATCCGTTCATCATTCGGGCTGAAGACAGCCTTGCTGAGGTCTGATTTGCTGCTCATTGTAACGACAGGCAAAATGATGGAAGGATCGCCCACTCTGACAGGAGGCAAAACAGAAAGTATTAAACGCACTCAGACTCCATCACTTTTTCCAGTACAGTATTACTGTAACTGAGAGAATATAATACCTGGAGGATGTTCTCTGACATACAGTAGACACTTATCAAATGAACAATGCTTTCACCATAAGACCAATTGTGCTTTATTAAAACAGAAAATAGATTTATGTGAACAAACAACAACGTTTGTGATCCACATACATCATGTGCAGCAGTATTTCAGTCAAAAAAACAGAAAGTCCCTGCTGGAGCTAAACATTAATAAATATCTGTCACAGGATTCTCTGCACAGCAGGATGAAAGTGAACAAAAGTGAACAATTTTCATTTCATTTTTAGCTGTGTTTCCAGCACACACACACACACACACACACACAAACGCCCACAGACACACACACACAGACACACACACAGAGACATCCTTGGGGAAAGTAACATTTAAATAATCATTCTGCAACCAAGTTAAACATATTTTACAAACATATTACAAACACAGACAAAATAACAAACATGTTTTGTCTAACACTTTTTCTTTTCTTCTTTTCATCTATATCTCTCTACTCTCTATTTATAAAAAAAACCTTGTAAGCTTGTTTGCTTACTCTATACTAGTCTAGGGAAAATGGCATCATGCTTATAAGACTGTTGTTTTTTCAGTTGATGCACTGTTTCTATTGTTCCTTCAATTGTAAGTCGCTTTGGATAAAAGCGTCTGCTAAATGCACAAATGTAAATATTTGATCAGTGGTAATACATTTTCATTTTGCTACTAATAGTCAAAATATTTAAATAACAAAAGAATAAGCAATGACAATGTAAAATGTAGAAATGTAGAAAAAAGTGTTTGGATTTGGCTAAAATCTCACAGTTTTTGACCACTTTGCAGTTTTGGATTTTGGTTTTGTTTAAAATATGAATTGATGCTGGACATGATTTTCATTTAATGACTTTCTAGTAAGTTTCTGCTAAATAATTTAAGACAAAGACAGTGAGTCTGCAGCAAAACAGCCACTGGTACCTGAATTTACTACATAACACAAAAGACACACAATGCATGTGAGAAAACAGCTTATTACTATGAGTGTGTTTTACCCAATGTCATTAATATACTGTGAATATTACAGAACATCTAGAGATTCTCTAAAGCGCATGTTTATGTTTCAGCAGCCCTACAGATGAGAGCTGTGCCTACCTCACATAAATAACAGTTCATTATTTGTACATTACATGTGCCAAACGGAGCCGTTGAGCTGGATGTTATAGGAATACATTTGGAATAAGTATTTGATGATACTGTCTGATGCAGCTCACGCTGCTTTGGAAACAAAGAACAATGAGATCTGAAACAGTCTCTTTGTGTTCAGTGTGGAGAACATCAGGCTGTTGGGCTGTACACACAGTGTTTAAATATTCTGACATTATCCTTCAGGCACGTATATAAATAAACCACAATCAA
>JBAJNP010014642.1:0-10762 GCA_036877545.1 Yasuhikotakia modesta | reverse complement strand
GTGGTGTCAAATGAATTTTAAAAATAGAAACATTCTATACAATTATATAATTAATAAAGATGCTAAAAACTTGCATGATGCACAATCATTTTAATACAATTGGAAAATAGCTGTTTAAAGAAGTTACATAAATGTAGTAGTTTGACATCACATCACAGGTCACTGCTGTCACACCACAGAACATTGTTTCCCACAGTCCGAACTTCAAATGTGGCAACCGCAAGTAAACTTGCTTTACATGCTGATTAATGGTCACAACACAGGAATAAATAAAAGTGGGAGTAGCTGCACACAAACATTTCATTCAATTAATATTAGGAGGTAACTGCCCCACCCAACGTAGTGGCAGTTACGTACCCAGCGACTTACTTAAAAATGGATTCCAGGAGTCAATAATATGCAATATATTATATTGTATATATATATATATATATATATATGTATATATTTTTATAAAGTTCCAAGCAAGACCAGGAGCTTGTAAACTGTAAGGAAATTGTAAAGAACTGAAAATTATTTTATTTATATTCATGAATTATTAAGTTTTCTATGGAAAATAAAATCATGGGGACTGTTAGCACAAATAGTGTGGTCAGTGTGTTACCAGTGTGTAGCTGCACTGCTGCCTGTGTGGACACAGAGAAGCCTAAGGATGAGCATAAATGTGAATGATGCATTTAATTAATCTCCTGCTGTATACTCCAGTAGGAGATTAATTAAATGCATCATGTGGTTTTGTGCTGTAAACTGGGTGGTGCAATATAGCATTATACAAACAAACATTTTTCCTTCAACCAGGGCAAATCCCCGGCATTGTTTTATCAGTTGAATGCTCTATGAGGTGGGCTCTACATTTGGATGTGATATAATGTATAGCACCTTTTACATTATGTACTGTAGCAAACGGCTATTCTAGAAAACAGAAATTGAAATATTTTAAGAGGATATTTATATTAAAGGAGATATAAATATATATTTAGGATATTAAATATTAAAGGAGGATATTTAACTTTTCAACAAAAAGATTCTTCACTAAGCTATCTAAAGATGATTTGATGTTTCTGGTTAGGACAAGATGCCCCCAGTTTGCATGGCATGTATTCAAATATTTGAATATCCAAACTGTTTAGCGTTTAAATGTTTAGCGTCACACACCATTACCCTGAGCCACGATTAATTGTTCTATGGCAATATTCAGGTTTTGTTTCAGGAAAAACATGCATTTACCTCATTCAGAAACAGGACCACCAGGTGAGGTCATCAACCGATCATCATTATATTTTGACAGTCATCTCTCAGCTTCAGCATTCTGCATGAGTTGGATTATAGATTAACTTTAGATCCCAGTGTTAACATTTACAAATGCCACTTTATATAAATGAGAAAACAATCGTTAGCCTATGGGTATCATGTATATTAATGAGTTACTAGAGCGTTGCAAGCCATTGCATGTGATTGTTCTAGATGCTTATAAACAAAATGCAATTAAGTAAATGAGATGTTAAAATTAATCGATGTGGTATACAGCACAATCACATTGAAAAAGTGTCTTGATAGCATGTATCGAATGATATGTTAATTTGTCAGTGCATATCCAGTGTTTGCTTTAATTACTTTGGTCCTTGTCTTGCTTCATAGTTTGTATAGCCACAGGATCCCTGCTGATTGCTAATGCATTAATCTGCAGCCAGCCAGGCTCTGGTAATCTTTGTCCGGTGCAAGTCACCATGCTTTAATGAACATGCATTATAAAGAACACATGGCACTGAGTGCAAGGTGATCTATAATTGGAAATCACATTAGTTGCAATTCTACAACATCTAACCTTCTCACTGTTTAAAAGTGATGCAATAGCTGCAGTTTCCATTTTAATAAATGCATGTCCAGATTTTCACCTCCAGTTTATATATGTCATGAATATGCCCAAAACAGATGTTCTCTCTGGTGCCAGTCGCATTTACCTTATTCCACCTTATCCAAGGTTATATATGTTTATATTGGTTATATATGGTTATGTCCAAAGTTATATATGTTCATATGTGATCACACAATATATTCTAGCAAAGTTCATTCTGTCTGTGGCTGTTTTTAGATGGTGTAGAGAAGGGGGATCCAGTCTTGAGTGCTACTGCGCTGCAAAGTTTAGCTTCAGCCCCAGTTAAACAGCAGAACCAGGCAGACTAAAAAACTTCCAAGCAGGTGTTGAGGTAAACTTTGCAGGACAGTGGCCCTCCAGGACTAAGAATGAACTTGGTCTCATCTTATTTATAAAAATATCTGTCGTCTAAAATAAAAAAAAATCTAATTGCATATTTGCTACTCACAGCAACTTTAAACGTATTCCACCTTCTCAGATTTGGGGTCATAATTATTTTGTCTAAATCAGTTTATACCAAAATTTAAAGAAAAGGTGAAGGGATGGTGAAGCGTTCAGAGGTGATGCTCTTATAATCATTCAAATCTCAGACCTATAAATCTTTTCCGTATCAACATCATTAACTGAAATATTTTCTGTAATTAGATGATGTGGTTTCTGCTCAGTTAATTGAATTGCATTCCTCTGTGGCTCATTCAGGATCTCAATCATCTCTTCCTCATTTCTCTAGACCACCAACAAACTGCATCGCTTTTTGAGTTCAGCAGTTTGCATATAGCATTTTACACACAGTATCACAAGCAGATTGGCACTGTCAGTGTTAGGGAAGCGCTTTGTTAATCAAAGGGAAGCAAGCTTCAACTCCACACACTGGGACTGTGTTCTGTTAGACTGAAAAGAACCTGATGAAATCTCACAGCACTCATCACTCATCACATGCTGGAAGAGTTGCATAAGTTAAACGGTAGGGACACCTTCTTGTGGCGAAACAGCGCTAGGACCTTCTTTGGTTCTAGAACTAAGACCACTAGTCTCTCTTAAATGGCCTGCAAAATATGTTAAACCTTGATCCAATTAATTCCAAATGTTTTTTTTTAATAATTATTAAGTTATACCTGAGAAGCTATGCACACATGTACCTAGGACAAAGCTGTTTTAATTGCAATGTCATCGCACCATATATTGAGCTGATTTAATAATATTTAGGTTAATTGGTCAAATCTAATTGACCATTTTTAAAGCATCCCCACTTTGCAGTATTTATACACAATTGCTAATAACGTTTATAGTAGTAACTTATGAACATATATTTTTAAGTATAAAAAAAATAAAATAAGAAATAAAAATGAAAATAAAATATCCTGACTTGATTATTAAATATTTCTCATTCAGGTCATTGAGTCACTGATCAAATATGTATAAAGTTGTGATCATGCCAACACACATTTATAAATGATCAGAATGTTTGTTTTCATTTAAACACATAAAACACAAGATCATTCTCAAATGATGTTGGGTTAATTTGCATCATACAGTTTTCGTAACTTAAGGACAGCATGAAACATGAACCTTTCTAATGGTCTGGTTAGCTGGATCTCTGTAAACGATAAAGATCTGCCTGGCACACAATACTCCACATAAGAAGGAAAAAAATCACACTTTTACTCGGACATTTCATGATGTAGATGTCTACATTAATTTTGGTACTGTCTTTAATGGAAATATAATTCCACATTTATGCTCCAACATTTATTGAAGAGTCCAGAAAAGTGGAGGCTCGCATAACAAAGGATGACCAATTACCTTACATGTTACGTTAAGCACACTGATGTGATGTTTAGATGTCCGTGTACTGTGTTTAGATGCTTCCCAGCACTTAAACACTGTAAAAACCTGGAAATGTAGCATATTGGAGAATCGTGGTTTTATAACTCGGTTTAATACACACTGTATAAACTACATCACACGATCTTTATAACCCGATCTACAAGCTTTTACATGTTATTTAAAGAAATAACAAACACACCGTTAAACGTAACAAGTCATAATAAAAAAAAAATCTCGATAACTAAACACTATCGATTATCTTAATGTCAATGTTAAACTTTGAAGCAGTGTCTGTGTTTATTAGTAAACCTTTAAACAGCAGGGATACCAAGAACAAAGAACAGCATCTACCCAAGAATGAGGTTCAGCTACAGCTCTGGTTTTATTCGTTCACCAACACATATCTTTTGAACTACAGTATTACGATTACATTGGATATCAATTTTAAGTATCAAAAAGCCTATTAGTAACTCTATGTGCAGACCAATGGTTAACTCTTACCTTTGTAATCGTATTTTTTTATACTTTTCTTACAACAATTTGCTCCGTTCCGTAATTTTTCATAAAAACTCACCGGCAGACGCTGTTAAAAGAAGCCACACGGTGGCGCCAAAGCATGAGAAACGAGATTTTCTCCTCGTTACGACAGTGTGTCTAGTGTCATAAAAATGCTACGTATTCATGTTTTGTAAATGTATTATTGTACTGATAACGTTGATTTATCATAGCATCTTATTATCACCCTTCAATACATTTATAACACATATTCACACTATAAACGACAACAATAATCAACAATATTAAATAATTGTTATACAGTAGGCCTGTTTTTTCATATAGACAGCACCTCACAGAATAAAATTCGACAGAATTAACAAACATGGTTTTGAAGTCCAATTATCAAATAGTGGTGTTTTCTAGCAGTATTTTCTTGTAGTTTTTATATTGATTTTAAACACCAGTTTCATTGTTGTCACTAAAATTCTTGTGATCATATTTTTGTGATCATATTTTATATAGGTTTTGGATATATGTAAACACAATAAAATCCACACTAACTATATTACTGCATCATACATGAAGGTAGATTTTAACCAGAAGGCTAAACTAGATAAGTGTTTTTCCCTTTTTCCCCTGGACAACAGCAGCACAAATGTTCAAAATGTTTAATTCTTTTGTTGACAAGGTTTGAAAAAAAAATACTATACGGGATGGATTTTGAAAATACATTCATATCTTTAGAAACATCACTGTAGTCCCAAACCCAGAGATGTTTGCATTAATAACAAAGCAACATTATTTTAATACTGTGAATATTATTAGATCATTTTTGGGTTGTCTGAGTATCTGTGATATTCTGTAGTCATTGAGGAGATAAAGTGAGATGACCTACAGTGTGATGCTGCATATTTGCCTAAAAAGCTTTTGACACCAGTAACTTTGTGCTATCTGGTGTTACATCCACCCCTTCATCTAATGGATGGACAAACACTCCAGGACTCAATCCTTGTAATGAAAATACTGCATTAATTTTATTTTGTGATGTGTCATTGTAATTCAAGAGATGTTTTTAATCTTCAGATTGCTCCAGCACAAGCCATTTCAAAAATATTTGGCAGCATCCCATCTCGCCTCACACGGGCATATGCTCCTTTTATTGAATGCTGTTTGTCAGAGGTGGACATTAAAAGCTCCCCTTTATTTAAATAAACTATTCATGTTTTTTTAAAAGACACTGTAAGAATATGTAAATTGAAAAGCATTTGGCTCACACATAGTCTTCATATCTGAATGTTGTCTATTATGAAGTGCATCTGCTTTATTCTTTGTCATGCCATCTTGTCTTTATTGACAGCTTGCATACTACTGTCTGACAATGAGGAAGTGCTGCCCTGGCCTGTATTTGCCAGCTGTGGTACAGAAGAGGATGTGGGGGCCATGCATACAAGATGAATAGGCAAGATAATTCTTCAGGTGCTTTGTACACAATAGTGTCACTGTCAGTGTAATTGCAATACTTTAAAGGGACAGTACAGCCAAAACATTAACTTAACAATACAGTAACAATAACAGTAAAAATTTTGGCCCACAGTTTGTCAAAAAGTCCTCAATTTAATTGTAACCATTCAGCAACGTTTTGTTAATTTTTAATTTTTATTTGTTTATCTTTATATTGAGATGCACACAAACAAACATTGCTTTATACTAACTTATTATAATGCTTGCTTTTGTATTATTAACCCCTTTAATAACTAATTTAATTATTAACTCTTGTATACACACACACACACACACACACACACACAACTTTATAGAAATGCAGATGGGAATATATTTTTACCTAATTTATTAATACTTTACTCCAAAGTCATACACACACACGCACACATTCACTTGACACAAATTTGTTTCCTTAAAAACACCTCAATGTCTCTCTATTTACAGATACAGGTCACTGCCCTGTTTCTTGTCACTGTGCAAATATTTAAGGGAATTCTTCATTGGGGCTCAGACTGAAAACCACCACCCCGCCACCCCCTTCTGAGTGCTGCTTTGACACATGTTTATGTTGCTTTTATATCGTCCCCAACTCTTTGCTGAACAGACACTTTCGTCATGCTGCCTGGTGAATTTTTTAACAGATCCCATGGCCGCTTTTGCCTTTACGATTGCCAGGTTCACCAATTTACTGTAATGGACTGAGGTAGCAGGACTTGAGGGTATTACAAAGGATTCTGAAAGTAAAAGGAGTGAGTGAATGAAAAATAAACAAGAAGATATAAAACTCTTTATTTGGAAGAGCTTGAGATTAATATTTCATAAGAGCTGAGTATGTCCTGAGCCCTTTTCACCAGCGATGTGCTTTGTGTCATATTTAGAAGTGTAGAACAATGTCACATAATCAGATTATGTAAAAAGGAAGAGTTAATGTTTTTGAAATGCTTTGAAATTTAATATTCAATAAGACAATAGAAGACACTGTCATTTTAAACAAAAAAACCTGCTGCAACCAAAATGAAGAACATTATTCTCTAGGATGTGATTTTATGTTTAAGAAATATAATTCAAAATTGACCTAAAGGTAATTTTCAAATCTGCATGACCTGCATTACCACAGCTATAGTCATGTTACTACTAAACCACAGTCCTGAGCAATAAAAAACAAACAAAAACTGCATATAAATACGAAATAACTTGAACATGATATACAAATCATGTATTTTTACATTTAAGGGTTTTATTTGATCACAAACTCAGTCATAAATAGCTGTTGTTTTATTGTGTTTTCAATAAACTTACTGTACGACTGTTAGAATTAGTGACAGCAGCACAGTAGTGTCACTATAAATGAGCGCTTCCGAATGCAAAGGTTGCGCAGACGGCACAGGAACGCCGGATAATTAGCGGCAATGACAAAGGAGCAGAACGCTGAGACGCGCTCTAATGCGTCGCTGGTGCGGGACAGGCATGTGCCCCCATAGCTCCAGTATCGCCCCATTATTAATGGATGACCTTTGCTGATGTTAAAGGGTTTGGGAGCAAAATTAACGCTTGTGTTCATTTGTTGCTGTCAAGTTCTTTCCTGAACTTTATACGGTGTGTGAGAGATTGCTTTTCTCCGAGGGTAATGCTATTAACTTAAATTTACTGATGAATTTAAAGGCATGATTGATGTCACCGAGCGCACTATTTATACAAGAAACGACGTGAGGTAATAGGAGCTGCGAGTTTTTCCTGCATAATAAGGTGCGTGTTGGGGTCGTGCTGCCCTCGGCGGATTTTCCATAGTGATCGTTTGTAATTGTTTGGGTTATTGTTGCTGCATAGAGCGTGTTTTCAGGAAGTGTAAACGGTGGCACACATCCTCCTGCGTCTGCCCTGAAGCACCTATACGGCCAAACAGGCAGAGCTCACTTCAAAGAAAGAGGGAAACATATTCATCTCCGCACAGTTTCCTAACCCTAAAAAGAGTCTCGTTAAAACCTCGTGTAAAGGTACTTCAAAGAGCCAGCGCTGCTGACGGTTCCAAAAGCGAAGAATTAGTTTTTACTGCTCTGTTGTAGGTTATACAAAAGTTAAGTAACAAAATCTTAAAGCTGTTGAAAAAATATTTAAATACAAATACAATATTTTGTACTTAAAAATACAAAACACAAATGAATTTGCATTCATAGCATAGACATGATCATTAGCTATAACAAAACAGTATTATATTTGGATTTTATATATAACATTTTTATAATAATAGAGAGAGTTATACAGCTGTAGCCATGAATAATGAGGTTATAATATTTATAATATTATAATAATAATAACAATATAATAACAATTCAGTCTTGTGTTATTTGTACATTTATTTTCTTTATAATCACTGAGAATTAATAATAGGATTTGTTTTGCAGTTTGACCCTATCACAGTGGTCATTGTGGTGTATAAACTAGTGGCAGTGTGTATTTTTTTTTACCACTGCTGAACATGGAGCTCTCATTCACCAAATGTTTATATTTCTGTCTATTACATTTATATATCTATGCCTGGAATAGCTGTCTATGAAATCATGTATTTGAGGGAGGAAGTGTTTTCTAAGCAAATAAAAGCACTTCCTTCTCTCACAGGCCTGGATTTTATATTTATCCATGTCGTGAGAAAGCCACCACATTGTAATGCTTTTTCCATAATTAGGTTGATGACAGGAAACAGACCAAAAATTGGTGTATAAATGGTGTAATCTGGTAGGGAAACATTGTAAAGCTGTAGCTACATTTCTGAAGACTTGCTTTTGGCTTAAAAGGACATGTTACTTTTGTTTGTTATCTTCATCAATGTTTCTTTGTTACAATCCTCCAAGTGTTCTGCAGTTGTAATTGTTTCCGTACCATAATGCAGTGCTCTTTGACTGGCCTGTTTCCTGTGTGTAATCAGGCAGATCTATTGACCACTTGATCACAAAAGTTTTGTTTCAGAATTGTGTCAGGATTTAAAGCGCACCGCAGTTGTTTCTCTGATTGGTCTAAATCAGAGTCTCTGTCTGATTTGTTGACAAATATACATTGATTGATGTTGCACATCTATTTCTTATCAGATTTAGCTTATTTTAGGACATATTGATTGCCAGGCAAACTGGCTATGCAAATCCTGACCCTATAACTGTTAAACCTGTTCACTAAATATTATGATCCTCAACAGATGCCCTCAGTCAGCTTTAAGACAGCGCCCCCTCTTGGGCTATATTTACATTACAGGGTCTAACTCAGAAATTAAATGTGTGTAAATTAATATTTTAATATTTGTCCTTGTACATGTGCCCTTGTTGTTAAGAATGTGGCTTTTACATTTTCACATTTTAGTGAATGCAACATCCTAATTCTTGACTATATGATTACATCCTAGAGAACAATGTACTTCCAATTTTGTTGCAGAACTTAGGAAGAGCTTTTCTGTTTAAAATGACAGGGATCTGCTCCCTATTTAGATGAAGGGTGAGGTCAGGTACTGATGGGTGATTGCAGGGACTCACAGCCAATAGCTCAACTCATTGTGACTAAAAAGTCACTATGAAATGGAAGTTTTGATGATCTTTTCTATTGTGACACATATTTGAGTAAAACAACTTCTAGAATGAGGAAGAATGTAGGATTTTGTCTTCTGGAAATTGACTGAATTCTTGGAAGTTGTAGGAGGTAAAGACTGCTTGACAATTAGATGGTTAATGGAATTCTTCTTTCGGAACGAGGCGAGAAGAAATGTGTTGTGGGGGAGGAAAGAATGATTTTTTACATTTTACAAGGCCTCATGTTATAGTTGACATATCATGACATCAAAAACAGCTAGTCTGTAAAAGACACACTTTTCACTGTGCATGTCATTTTATGATGCTGACTTATTCTAATCCAACTTTTTTAGACTCTTCAATAAAATAGAACAAAACCTAAACAGATGCAGAATGGTCCTGCTTTAACTCAGCTGCATATATAGGATGTTTTAGGTACAATTAGATGTTCAGGAAACCACTATTAATGCTCTGTGTGACACTTTATATGCATGCATTGTTCAGCGCAAAGTCCGTGGCTGTCAGTAGGTCTGCGATTGGCTCTGGCGGTGTCTCTGTGTCCTCTTCCACTGCAGGGACAGACGGCAGCGACGCACACGTTAACACTGCACTGAAACGCTTTCTGACAGCTCTGGCATATGCCACCCGCTAATTACAGTGCCAGTCCTCCCCCACTGATGTTTACTTACCCTTCACTGCTTTATCTGGATTAGTCTGACGAGCCACTACATACACACACATACATTCTTGGACCCACATTTTTTCTGACACACAGAACCATTTTCCCACAAACACACACTCACTGATACAAACTGCACTCACTGATACTGATTCTGCTAATTGAGAGATGAGCTGAATATATTTTCTGTGACATTTCTTTGAGATCCAGCACAGAACAGATTTACTTCACAGCATTACTGTTCAGAGGACACATACAAGTTTAACCTTTTGGAGTGGATATTTAAACAATACAACCTCACATAAGTTACACTGCTGTTATTTGGTGTAAATTCATGATAAATAAACTTTTATGTATTTGTAATAATTTTCTTATTGTAGCTATGACAGTGGTACTTATAGTTTCCATACTCTTTTAAATCGTATTGCGTATTGGCACAGTGTTCTTGAAAAAATATCTGAAAAATGATCACATCGGTTCAACCACACCAACAAGTATAGTACATTTTCTGCAGGATGTGAGTCTAACATTGGTTGCTGAACAGCTGAAAAGTGGTCAGTGTCAGTTTTGGCTTTGAAGGCATTTGAGACATCCATTCAAAGCATGAATCAAATGTTCCCATAAAACTCCTTAACTAGAGGAACAGAGTGTTTCTGTCTGTGTATGTATGTTTCTGAGAGGAGTATCAATAATAAATAAGCCCTGTAAGGACCTGTCTGCCAGACACACAGTATTAGCAGATGGTCCTGAGCACTGAGCTTCAGTCGCCACGGTGACACAAGCTGATGTCACACACTTGCACCTTTTTCAACAACAAGCTACTTTTCC